>QVIK01000208.1:20719-71823 GCA_003957845.1 Oidium heveae
CCCCCCCCCCCCCCCCAGAGCCGGCAGTGTACTTACTGTAAGCGAAGGCAAATTAGCTATGTCTTCGAAATCGGCACCTACCTCTATCCAGGAGCCTTTTCCAGATGATATACAACTAGTTGTTGAGCCCCACGTAAAATATATTCAGAGCTTAAATTCTGTACTGCAGTCCTTATCACTGTTTTCCAAAGACTAATAACCTTTTCAGCGAAAAGACGAACTTGAATACTGGCTAACAGAACATCTACGACTTAACGGACTGTATTGGGGACTTACTGCATTGCATCTTCTCAAAAGACCAGATGCATTGCCTCGAGAAGAAACCATCAGTTTTGTGCTTAGCTGCTTGACAGAGGAAGGAGGCTTTGCTGCAGCACCACATCATGATGCACATCTTCTTTACACCTGTAGTGCGATTCAGATATTAGCAACAATTGATGCTCTGGATGAGCTTGAACTAAAATTTAAGAATGGCAAACTTATGGTTGGCAAGTGGATAGCCAACTTGCAGAATAAAGAAACAGGTACTTGGGCTGGTGACGAATGGGGCGAGGAAGACACTAGATTTTTATATGCGGCAGTAAATGCTCTATCTCTATTAAAAATGTTACATCTAGTTGATGTTGCTAAAGCAGTTGACTACATTAAGTCCTGTGCAAACTTTGATGGGGGTTACGGAACTACTCCTGGTGCCGAGAGTCATTCAGGGCAAATTTTTGCTTGTCTAGGCGCTTTAAGTATTTTAGGAAGATTGGATGAAATCGACAAGAACAAGCTTGGCGGCTGGTTAAGTGAGCGGCAAGTCGATAGTGGTGGCCTGAATGGACGGCCAGAGAAACTTGAAGATGTATGTTATAGTTGGTGGGTAGGCTGCAGTCTCACTATGATTGGTAGACTACATTGGATTGATGGAAAAAAATTGGCGGGATTCATCCTACGATGTCAAGATACCGAAAACGGTGGCATTGCAGATCGTCCCGGAGATGTTGTTGATGTTTTTCATACATTATTTGGACTGGCTGGCCTCAGTCTCCTAGGATATCCAGGACTGGAGGCTATAGATCCAGTCTAGTGAGTCTACCTTTTCATTTATCGTATCAAATCTAACTAATTTTTAGTTGTATGCCTAAAAAAGTTATTGAGCGAGTGCTCGAATCTAAGTCATAAATGGAAGTAAAGTTGCCACATTAAACACGATCTCAATGACTATGTTTACGACTTAATTATAAATTATTCTTACAGCAATTTTCTTCAATAAACAAAATTAGATTTGGTTATGTTACATATCATCTAAATTCTCTTTTTTTGTTGGCCTTTATACACTTCATTAAAAAAGGTATCTGGACATAAGTAGTCCTCAGCTATTTACCTCTTTAAAATATAAGGATATAATTATTCTTTGAAGGGTCTATGTTTTCACGAATTCATATATCAGTGTATCTTTATAGTTTTGGCTTTGTATCCTTATAAACCTTTTATTAATACTAAATTCCTTAAATTCATTCAATTTTACATTCATAAAAACATGAGGCTAGAATAAAATTCACAAAAAGTGATAGTTCCCTGCTTAAAAAAAGTTATACTACTTTATGTTAAGAAGAGGACTGTCACGTGTGCAAATTATCATCTATGCCAAATGTTCTAGGCACTTGCCAAATGACGAAGGTATATAATTTGATACTGCAAGAGTTCCTGACGGTGTGAGAGAAAAAATCCGAATCCATGTCTTTTATTAAAAACGCCAAATACTGCTCAGCTTCCTGATGTTTGTCTTAAACAAGACTAATAAATTGAATGATCTTGTAGCTGCTTGCCGGCGCAGTTTCTATTCGGCTTTTTATCTTCTAGATCTTAAGTCAGTGAAGCTTAGGGGAACTAAAACAATCGACCTTCCAAAAGAAGCATTTCTCTATCTAGAGTCATTCCTCCTAATTATACAATGCACTACTTGAATCTCTCTTTCTTGACATAGATTAAACTACTTTCTATCTCCTACTTGATTACTCATTCTATCTTGCTGAGAACTGGAAATTTCATCTGATGTAAGTGCCTACCTACCTCGGTATCGGTCACCCAACACTTGCTAACTCTTGAAGATATCGATATGGTTTGAAGGCAAGTAATCATTCTACACATAGCATGTTGTCATAGGCACACATAATAGATCGTACTTAAGTGTATCAAATCATTCTGCTAAGCATTCTTGGTTTATTCAATATGTATAACGCTTGAGATCAATTGGTGCTCACAAAAGCTATGTACAAATAAATATTTTTAATGTTCCCTTTGGAGACACCTATCACAGATACCGGATCAGAAAAGCGTATAGTCTCAGCAAATATATCATTAAGTATCTTCTAGACAATTTAAGGGGCATACTGCTGACTGGTTATTGTTCAGATTATACAATGCCCAGACTTAAGCCTAATTCTATGATGGAACTCAAATGCTCTCTTTGTCCAAAGAATCCTAGATTTTCTGACGTATCACATTTACTTACGCACATGTCCTCAAAAGGCCATCTGGCTCATCGTTTCAAGCTTCAAATCCGTTCTCAAGGAGAACTTGAAGCAAGACAGAGACTTGAGAATTTTGATTTATGGTATCATACAAATAATCTAGATTCATTGTTGTCTGAACGTCTTGCTGCCAAGGAGCAGAAGCGAGGAACAAAAAGTCGGGATGGTCCTTGTCATACTTCTGTGAGGAGGAATATATTTCTTTTGGATTTTTACTAAGACTTGTACTAGAAAACTAAGAAAAACTTACAAGCTGGTCGACAATGCTTCGTACCCGAAAACCAAACGTTTCGTGCTCCAATCCCCAGAATGCACCAATGGTCGTCTAATATAGATGGGGTCAAAGAATGTAGAATTAATGATTGGCAACACAGAGTTAATTATGACACTTTACGAGACAGGACTGCATTACAAGTATCTTCTAATGAAGGACCCTACGACAAACTTGACTCTCAGTAAATTTAACTCTGCCTGTTCTCACTGTAGTATGACTAACATAGGATATAGATCACATTCATCAAGCAAATCAGTTAGAGAAGTCAAGGAAAAAAGTACTGATGATTCGGATGAGTTTACTGAAAATACCAAACTAAAAGGAGTCTTGTGGCCTGGTATGAACCTTTTCGACTCAGCAACTCTGGAACAGAAGAGAATGCGAAATCAAAGAAAAGGTAATGAAGTTTTGGCAGAAATGATGAAGACATCAGAGCAAGTAGCGCCCGCTGAAGTGAGTTATCATCCTACCGGAGAGTTCAGGGCGTCAAGAGATATTTTTGGTCCTCTTTCAGGGGATGATAGTCCAGTCAGTATTTGATATATATTCTAGATTCATCTACTAAATATCCAAAGATAAGAGATCCAACCCCAAAAAAGCGGAGATCTATGCGGCGAGTCCCTGCTTTAAGAGATCTCAGTACAAATGTGCCCCGTTCGCGTATCCTTCGAGAAAAAAAGAAAAACACAGAATCTAGCTCTCCTAAGAAGAAAACTAACTTAGGACTCTCATCGGTTCTAACCCAGTCCAGTTTGAATCCTCTTACTGCTGGTCTAGAATATGATCGCCAATTTCAAAGTACAACAGACGAAGATGAGGAATTCCGCTTGACATTTAATGATAACTTGGATGGCAAGAAGCGAAGTTTTAATATTTTTCAAGATTCACCCGTGATAAATTCTGGTATGAAGAAATTTGTGCAAATACTGTTTAAACTGATTTTTTAAAGGCCACATTGAAACTCCTCTACAAGATCATTTTGAGGATCTTGCACCCCCAATTTCTGATCCTGGAACTCAATGTGATAATGATAAAGATCTTTGCTTTCAACATTCGTTAAGTCCTTTACCTAGTCAAGTAAAACCGTTGCCATACATCATAAATACATCCCCAAGCTCAGGCCTCAGGAATTCCCATGACTATTGGGGTAAGGAGAACGTTCAGCCTAACATGAAAAGCGATCCTCTTGATCGGAACTCATCATCATCAAATTTTTATTCAACTCAACTATTTTACGAAACTCCGTTAAACCCACTCTATCACCACGGATGTACCCATTCCTGCTCTTATATACCTCTAAGTGATCATATTGGTATAAAATCTCCAAATTTCTCCACCTACAATGGAGATTATCGACCCATAAATCCGCTGGCCGGCGCACATGAAAGTGCGACTTGTAGCACAAGTAATACTTTGCAATTTCAATACTGACAAATGTATTACTACGTTGTAAATTAGTATCAAATTGTGATATTGCTAAATACGTTATTCTTAGCATTCTTGAATGGGGGTTGTATTAGTATTATTATTATTAGCCATGTCATTTTTGTTGTCAAGGGAGGTCAATAGCCCACTTCAGAGGCTTAAAGAGCGATATTTTATTTCCTTGTTACAATATTTTAACTGGAAAACTCAACCAGAATTATTATAACACTATAAAATTTCCATACCTATGATAAGCTGCTCTAAATCGGCATCAATACTAGTTTTAAATACATTATTCATCAGTTTTGAAATCTTTTGAATACTTTTTTTCTTCACTTCGAGCTCCATTTCATGTGACTTCTTTGATGCGGTCTCTAGAACTACTTTGGGAACATGTGCTAGTCTTGCTACATTCAATCCATAGGAACGATAGGCTACACCCTCCCCGATCTCGTAAAGGAAAGTGATTTCTTCATCATCGGTATCTTCTTTACTTAGATTAGACTCCGTTATGAAGTTAGCTTTATTTATAGACTCAAACTTCATGTGGATATTTTTGAGTGCAGAGTCCGTCTCGAATATCCTGGCAATAGTCGCTAAACTTTGATAGTGTGTAATAAATAAGCATAGGCATTGTTTTTCGCGAACTATCCACTCCAAAGTACTGGCAGCAATGGCAACTCCATCATGAGTACTCGTGCCTCGTCCCAACTCATCTAAAATCACCAAACTACGTGTCGTTGCCGATCTTAGAATGCTTGCAGTTTCTGATAACTCGACCTGAAAAGTAGATTGACGTGTAAATAGCGAGTCATAGGCGCCCATCCGTGTAAAAATGCCATCAAAAAGACCAATACTTGCCTCATCACAAGGTATATACGAGCCAATTTGAGCCATGATTACGAGTAAAGCGACATGACGTACGTACGAAGACTTTCCGCCCATATTAGGACCTGTAATACAAAGAGCACGCGTCTGGCCGAGTTCAGTAGAGAGATGAGTATTATTAGCGATATACGTGGATGCTAACAGTTGCTCAACCATAGGGTGACGACCTTGTGTAATATTAATACTAGTACCTTCAGATATTTGAGGTTTGTTATAGCCAGGCTGGAGCGCGACAAGAGCAAGGGAATATATACAATCAAGTGTAGCGAGGGCTACAATCGAATCACGTAAGGGAACATAGTACTGAGAAATTTGACCTAGAAAATCCGCAAATGCGGCATCACATACTGCGGATAGAGATTCTTTATGTTGATCTCGTTCACGTAGCATTCGAATAACTTCTGGTGTGTGAAAGCGACTAACAGATTTTGTACCCGAAACTTTGATCCAAGAGGCTGGAACACTTTTTAAGTCCCGACTCTGAATTTCGAAAAGATACTCAATGCCAGCTGAGGTAACATAGGGAAGCCTTTTCGACATTCCTAAAACGGATGTTGCGCTGCTACGATATGCATCTAACTCTTGCTCGACTACTGCGATGCCCATTTTATGATTAGTAATTAGGTCACTTTCATGATCTGGGTGGAAGAAAGCATATTTATCGTCATTTCGTGCGGGTTCAGCACTAATTTTGGATAAAAATTCTACTATAATCTCATTTATAGAGGGTAGAGTAGCTAATGCGTTGCTGAGAAGTGATGAATTGAAGCCAGCATCTGAGGGAGTTTTAACATAGCCATACTCGTTTGTTATTGTTTGGAACGTTTTTAGAAGTGTCAAAAGTTCTGGTCGAGTACATTTCCCATAGTATATGCGGATGAGGCTACGTTCTAGATCGCATTTTATATTGCGAAGTAATGAATGGATTTTGTCAACGCGGGGTGTCTGGTAACCATTTTTTAATTCTTCTACCGCATTAATACGCTCTTCAATCTGAGTCTTATCTAGAAGTGGTCGACCGACCCACTTTCGTAAAAGTCGCTGCCCAAATCGAGTTTGTGTTTTATCAAGACTCCAGAAAAGGCTTCCTTTCTCTTTATGCTCAGTTTGGTTAAGGAAGATTTCTAAACTTGTAAGAGTATTACCATTCATAAGCATATGAGATCGAGTACTAAAAGATTCGAAATATTTGGTCAACTTGAAAACATGTTCAAGTCCATATTTACTAAGGTGAGTGATCATAGCAGATAAACAAATTGTGACATTTTCAGATAAATTGAGCACTTTATCTAACAAACATCGTTCTTGCTCTTCATCCGCAGGATTCTGGGCTTTTAAATTATTGGCATAAAATTGAGATACATGAGTAAATGACTCTGCTGCAGAAGTCTCTCCTTTGTTTACTCTCTCCACTCGAATTCGGTCTCCAAATATATTGATTGAACTACCAGAAACATGCTGTATCAGTTTTTCGGTGGTTTGGCTGAGATCTCCAACTATTAATATCTCACATGGAGCAAGATGCATTAATCGGGTTTCGAATTCTCCCCGCAGAAAATTATCATCAAAGCTATCGTAGATGATTTCTCCTGTTGATGGCTGAACAGCAAGAATGCCTGAGCTCACAGTTTCATCTGCATTGGCGTTTCCATTTTTTGTTTTTGATTTGGACTCAGTCAAACATAGAAGGTAACCTGTAGATGAAGTCCGATCACCACGCGTACTAAATGAGTTTTGGAGCTCTTCTTGATCATCAATATAGGTACCTTTGGTATAAACATTTACCAGTTTTCTTATAAAGGGAGTATTTCGATTATCTCCCGCTTTCTTCAAAGCTGCTGTTTCGATCTGCTTCACAACACCAATTTTATGCCCAGCCTGCACAAGTCGTTTTGCGTGAATAGAAAGCCGATGGACCGGAATACTCGCACTCGCGAATCGGGTCAGGTGTGCTTCTGAAGGATGTTCATCGTATCTAAGCTTGCCTGGAATACATACAATGCTCAATTCTTTCGCTGCAATTCTTGCATCCTCTCCGAAAAATTTAAATTTATATCCTACTTCTACAATCAAAATAGTATCCAAACAGTTTCGCTTAATCTCCAAAAACTGTATTTCTAGCGGTGTCAGATTTCCAGTTTTAGCCCCCTTTTTCCTAACTTTGGTCAGCCTATTAACCTCATCATTCTCACTTTCGCTATTCCCATCTTCATTTTCTACGGAGCTATTTTTTTTAGAATGATTCCGCCCAAGATCTGTTTTGCCCATTTTTTTAATCCATTGCTGATGTAACTCTTTTTGCCTTTCTCGTTCTGTAGTTGCATTTTTTTCATCTTCTGGGGAACCATTATTAGTTGTCGTAGTTCCATCATATCTATTTATAAGATATTTCTCCGTTCGAGAACTAAGTTTTGGTTTACAAGAGTCGATACTTCTTGGACTAGCCAAAGTACACTTTGGACTATGCTTAAAGCGTTTTGTCAACTTTGGAAGCTGATCATCACCACTCTCGCTTTGCTCAGTTTCGATTTCAGAGCGGGGCCTTTTCAATGTTTCTTCTGACACTTGTGGTCGGTTCTCTGTATCATGCAAGGATACTGTTTCTGATAAGGAGGGCGTAGGTGCAGAGCTAGACGGAGGAACTTCCGGATTGACAGATCTTTTAGTGAAAAATCTAGAGATCGTCGATTGTTGGCTGCTATTAATTCGCGATGAAGAAGATGCTTTGCTCATTTTTAATCAGTTTCCTTCTTCCAGGTGTCCGTCTACATTACTAATATGTCCAAAACAACGCGACGTGACTAGTAATTACGAAAAACGTTTAGAGCGCCTTCATCTGCTCCTCTTTCACTTAACCATGGTAAGGGCAGACAAAAGTATTCATTATGTTAAGAATTTCTAATTATCCATTAACTATCATACAATTTTCTAATTATTGTCACAAGAAACACACCTCTACAAGAATCTGACAGCATTGGCGCGTCAATTTTAGCTAATACGCGACCGCCTTTAAATACGAGTTCAAGAAAGGCTCGGGTATGAAAGGCTCAAAAGTAGCGACAACGAAACATTTGGTTGTTGAAAAATATTCTCATCGGCTTCTGAATCTATTCACATAACTGGATCAAGTTTACTGTATGGATTGAGCTTATTATAAGCACAGCAATTTAAGTTTTTCGTCAAAGGTCATCATTGCTCGAAACGATCCACATTGTGGCGAAGAAATGAGCCAGGCGCTCTAAAAAGCGCCACAACTACAACAATGTTCGTAGGAAAACTAACAGGTGCTGTGTGTAGACTACTGAAGGATGTTCACAATTTTAGTTCGAAAAACTTTGATTTTGTGACATATATGGTCATCAAATTACGCAGTCTCTTTAAAAAGACCGAGCCTATATATGTTCCAAATATCTTCGGGTAAGAAATACTCGTCCCTCGTGACAGCTTCTAGTCTATTGAAAAGCTCACTACTTCTAATCAGGCACTCACTAGTACCTGTTATAGATTTGAGGTATTTTTTTAATGTCCGTTGCAATTGTGGCGCTTTTTGGAGCGCCTGGTTCATTCCTTCGCCACAATATGGACCGTTTCGAGCAATGATGACCTTTGACGAAAAACTTTCAATTGCTGTACTCATAATAAGCTCAACATATACAGTAAAATTGATCCAGTTATTTGAATAAATTGAGAGGTTGATGGGAAATACTTTCAATTGTCAAACGTCTCGTCATAGCTACTTTTGTTGTGAAGGTAAGAGGTTAGGAAGGTTATATTGGCATGAAGCTTTGTGATGAACAACTAAGTACTCTTTATTTGTACGCTGAATGTTTGTATTCGAGATATATGAAGATCTAAAATTGAGAAGAGCTGGTGCTTTATATACACAAATGAACTGATAGTACTAATCCTAAAAATCCCAAGTTTGAATCACAGAAGGTTCTAGTAACCTATCTTCTCTACCATAATCTCTGAACACTTTCTATTAACTATTCTATTCATATCTTGTCGTGGCTGATAGACTTGTCTAGAGAATCTTATCTTTATAAATTACCCAAATGATTACTACCCATGTCTCTTAGTCTTAGCTAATCCCCAGCACAACAACTTTTAAGCCTCTCTTTCAATGGTTCCTTAACCTGTATATAATTTTTTTACGGGTCAAGTGACAATCTTAGCTTCTTGAACGATCTAGTACAAAATCTCATGACGTAGAAGAAGATTAGTTTTTTCAAAAAACCCATATTTATCTTACGGCTCGCTTCGCATCTCAGCCTAATTTATCCACAGACAGCATTGCAGCATAGCATAGCATAGCATAGCATTTTCATTTTTCAAGATAAATTTTAACTAAATTATGGAATTCCAGGGAAACTATGCTTTACACCCTATAAACTCGCCAACCTAGCAACTTCTTTGTCATTAAACAGGGCAAGCATAAGAAGACGTGCTAAAAGAATAGCAAAAAGCGGTCACTACCTGCACTTGATGAATAGGATAGCTTTATATTTGGAATTAAAATTTGGAGCAAACATATAAGTTATCTCTGTTAATCCTGAAATTGTTCTAGCCTACACTTTATTTAGGGCCAAACTAGAAAAACGACTTGATATCTCGTCTAATTATGACCTCGACGAAATTTCCATCACATTTGGCATCGCTTGAAGTGTATAGTGAAGATCTTAATGACTTCAGTCTAACGAATGGGACCGTCAACATGCCGAATAACCTTATTCAAGAGGCAGCAGGTTACATGTGCTGCCGATTTAGTCACTATCAAAAATCCGAATTTGCTTTTAATTACTATTTTGCTTGCTACGGTTTTTGATACTGAATCTGGCCCTGATATAGAGTACAGTGACGACAAATTTGGAAATACAGAAAAAGAAAAGAATTCAGAGTGCGAAGATGAAGATCTACGACTACATACTCGAAAAATCCTATCATCTTTGGGTGAACTTAAGGATCTTGTCCAGGGGTAGGGAGATAAGATTAACAGCAAGTGGCTTCAAAAATCTGACGAAAGCAACGCCTCTAACATAACTCTCTGTAAAGAGAATAATCAGCGTAAACGAAGTAGGTCAATGCCAAGGACATGGTCACGCAATAGCCATCCTGCAACCTTATATCATAAAAAAGATTCTTCCTTGAAAGCTAAAGGTCTAAAAATATGTAAGATAAATCAAGTCCTAATCGAATTAAATTCCACTATAAATTTAGTTACTATTTAGAATAGTATTAAAGATTTTAATATCAATCAATTTTAATTCAAATCAGTATATGAAGTTAATGCTCTACTCTCTAAAAAGCGTGTTTTTAATCTAGCCGTGAAATCGTAGCAGTTAAGAGTAAACTTTAGACATAATTTGATGAATAGTCCTATCGTATTTTAGCTCCCATGTATAACATTTACCAGAACATGTAAATGTGAGAATGGATGGTTAACGTGTAACGCGTTTTAATAATTTAATTTGAGAGCCGATCTACTGACCCTCATTTTTCTCCGTTGACCACCTATTATTGCCTAATTAGGCAATTTTGACCACCCTGCCGCTTGACCCCCAATTTCCTTCACTGACCCCTATATTCCTCATATTGACTGCCCCATTCCCCGGTCAAAATCCGATCAAATGCTCGTCACCTGTTAGCAACCATTTATAATTGGTTTTATTCTATGCATGCAAATGTAAACAATAAATAAATATCATCACAAAATCAAGCCCAGATAATTTACCTCTAAAAAAACTCCTATAAAAAAAAATTTAAGACTAAAGAATTAACCGTTATTAGCTCCACAGGAGGCATATTTCCCTAATCTCGCATAATCTTATACCTATGGCTTTTTAATATGGATCACAGAGCGTATGCCTCAAAAATGTTGACTAAAAAGGGACAAGTAGATAGCTTTATGAAAGACTGGGAGGTTGTACTTCATAGCTCAATAACTCAAGATTATTTAGATAATTTGAGTCTGTTCATCGGTCATTACACCGATGACCAGACTCCCCATATCACGCCTAGCTCTAATTTAGGGGGGTTAAGCCACGAGGGCTAACAAGCTAGTTGCTTTAGAATCCTGGAGACGTACATGACACATGGCTTCGACCCTGGGAGCACAGCTTTGCAAAGTGCTATATTAAGCAAGTACCTCACTTGGGGAATGTAATCACACAATGGATAGAGAGTGCTCACATAGCTCTGAAAGCACAGTTAGGGCACTCAAACCGGTAATTTTTCTCTGTAGTAAATTCCATTGAGCTTTTGTAACAGAATTAACTCGAAGACTGGCACCAAAAAATACTCATGTCCAACCAAGAATGTTATTATTTACAAGCACAGTGTTCCAAAATCACGGAAAATTATAACAGCAGCACTTTCGCACACATTACGGAAGGTATTTGAATAGTATCAAAACGTACTTAGAAGTGAAGAAACCTAATGGAACACCTTTGGGAATATGCAAAAGGGTCTTCAAGAAGACTATGGGACTCCCCTGCAGTCATCATATTGCTGATCTTCAGCAACCGAATCGCATATTACAGCCTCAAGATCTTAATTCACATTGGCTTTATCCTCAATCAAATATACCCTAGCCTCCCGCCAGAGAAGAGACTGATGAGGAAAGAGTTGATGCAATTGACATTCAAAATCACTACGGTGGCCAAAACCCAAAGTTTAGGGAATCGGATCGAGATGAGATGATGAATGTCGAAGAGCCTGCTATCGTGCGGGGAAAAGGTCGTCCAAGTGGCATGCGCAACAAAAAGAAGTAAAAAATCTTTGATAATAGTACTCATCTTGAGCCCTCTACGTTTGGGTCTAGCTTAAACTTCTCAACTAGTCATCAGACCTAATGAAGGAAGAATCAGAACTAGGCGTTCAAGTCGTGGTGGCAAAGTATGAGGAGATCCTGAGAACATGTTTTCTGCAATTCGGATCTCGATACTCTTATAGAGAATAAGGTATATGTGGAGAGTTTGCGAAGTTATACATCGAGCCTCGAAAGATATGTAAATATAATGTATTAGCTGAGTCCTAAGTTTACTGGTTGACTTTTTAATTAATGTTCGTGTGAACTTGAATGTTTGAAATCTAGGGGACGACCTTGTGATTAAGCGTTGACCAGGGGATGGGGGAGTCAATATGAGGAACATAGGGGTCAGTGAAGGAAATTGGGGGTCAAGCGGCAGGGTGGTCAAAATTGCCTAATTAGGAAATAATAGGTGGTCAACGAAGAAAAATGAGGGTCAGTAGATCGGCTCTCTTTAATTTACTCTTAATACATCAAATTTCGCGCTAGAGCGTTCAGGAAGCTAATATAGTCACATGACCAGTAAAAATTTATTTACAGGTTAAGGAATCATCATATTCTGACATGTGGTATTGCCAAGCATCGAGGTTCCTATGACACCCGAGATATGCAATGTTCATAGCTGTGGAAGCTACCGATAAACCTTTAATTTATACTGATACTATTGCTTCTGTCATTTCTAGCTAAGGATTAGTTAATTGTAATGAAATTATAGCCACTTAATAGGTCAACACTCTATTTCCATCTAGTCTACTAGAATCCTGTAAATGAAAGAAGGTAAATACGTTATCAGCCCAATTCTTTATCCTTAGCTATATATCTAGTCTAGCTTTCGATCATCTTAAAAGGCTCTCAGATATGGGATAAATTTACAAGAATTGGCATTAATTAAAAGCTTTTGAAAAATCAAAAAGACAGCAGATTTTGTTGAAGTAGATGTGAGTTGCCGCGATCATATACTTTGTGCGACATTTTTAATATGTAGAGGTCTGTGGCTTGGATTTATAATTCACTCCTACCACTGAGTAACTCTTAAAAATCCAGCTTAACTAAGTCCTGATGTTTTTGGTCATGTGTGGTCTAATATGTAGCGTTTTAATATCATCGAAGTAGAATAGTAATTTCGTATACGAAGATGTAGTTTCGATAGGCTGGAGATCAATCAGAATACGGAAAAAACCCTGCTGTGCAAATTAATAATTTTAAACTCCGCTAGTCATTTGAAGAAAATGGCTTTCTTTAAATTTATTTGTTACTCCTAACCAACGATGGAGGAATTTGTTATTGCAAAGCCCACAAACTTCTTAGTGCTTCACTACCTCGGTGAAGCAGTAGATAGAAGTTGTGGTATATCATCAACAGTATTTCGATTCTCAAGGATATCTATGTACGGTCAGTAATAGTGATTGAAAATAAATAGAAAAGCGTTGCAGAAATACAAACCGAGAACCGCTTTAAAAAGCGGATAAGCCTCTTCTCTTCCCTTAGCCCTAAGAAAAACATTTACTTCCTTCGCAGTTAATGTGCCTTGAAGCTTCTGTCCGTTTAGTTCTTTTTGCTCAACCTCAGTAATGCTTAGGTTTTGCTCAACTGAAAGCTTAGCACATCGATAGTTTCTACCTCCGGAGCAGCTGGTAATTAAATCTGCTACCCCACAGCTTTCTTCGGTAAAAGTTTCCGTACATACAGTCTGTCCAAAGAACTCTTTGCCAAATCTTACCATCTCTAACAGCCCCACTCGCATCACCGCTGCCTTTGCATTATCTCCCCATCCTTTTCCATCTACAAATCCAGCTGCAAGGGCGACGATGTTCTTGAGCGCTCCTCCAAGTGAAACACCAGCCACATCAGAAACCATCCTCACGTGAAAATAATGCCGATGAAATAATGTTTTTAAAACTGAATGGTCTAATGGAGGGTATTCTGAAGGTATAGGCTTCAGATTATTTTTATTAGTTCGACTTACTCCATTCGATTCAATAGAAGTTATGGAGTTATTAATTGCAAAGGACATAGACGAAGAACTGGTGGGTGTTGTGACACGAGAGTCAACAATTGGGGGGTCATAAGCAATTGTAGTTTCGCACCACATCTCTCGAGCGATTTCGTTGGCGATATTTGCTCCTGATAATGCTCCACAATAAATACCAAGTCCTTCGCCAATCCATTCAGAAAATAAATTAATCTGAGCCTCAGTGACGTTTACTCCTTTTATGCAAGATATGCCACGGGCATATGGTAAAATATGACCCTCTAATTGTTTCGTGATTCTACCAATGAATTGATGTGGAAGATTGAATATTAAAATAGATGAATTGCTGGCAGCATCCACAAGAGATGAATTAGCTATAACGTTAAAAGGAAGGGTAATGCCAGGGAGGTATTTGACATTTTCGTGGTAGGTATTGATTATATCGGTAAGCTTTCGTGGTTTACTCTCATTACCAGAGTTGTACTTTGAGTCTTGTGGAAGAACAATCTCTTCCTCATAAACCCACATCTGTACGTGCTCTTCAAAAAGTTCAGGGTGCTCTTTGGTGTTTTCGGCAACAATTTTAGCGATTGTCGAGCCCCTTATAACATTAGCTTTTTTCATGCTTGCAGATTTCAATAAACTTTTGTGCCTACCAATTCCCTGAGCCTATTACAGCAACCTTATGCTTCTTTGTCGGAAGATCCAACGGTGCCATTTTTGCCAGCGATGATAGAAAGCAGGAGCTGTGTGTTGTTCTCTTGAAAATCTATCATGCCTTAGGATGCTAAAAAGCCATATCAGAAGTTCGCAAGCAATAGATATCGACAAACCTTATAACTTCTGAATTTGAGTATCATCAAATACCACCTACAGTCGAAATGTTACAAGAATTAAAGGCTTGGGGGAGATAATATTTTAACCTGTGGTTGCGTGACTGGGCTCATTGTATATCCGCTTCAACTGCCGGCTTAGGTCAACAAAATAAATCATATGAGGCCCCCTCTCCCCGCGGCCGGAATCACTTTAACCGCCGATGTCAATGAGTGAAGGGATTTTTAGCCTTTTTAGCCTTCAGCTTGGGGTAATCCGTGATTCTAGTGGGATTTAGTGGCGTTCACTGGCCCAAGCTTTAAATGGGGCAAACGTTAGTTTGTTGCCGATTTACTGGTGACAATCACGGTATTGTCGATCATTTACTGGTGCTAGCACACAGGGTAGGGCTACGGTTTTCCTCCAAATAAAAACCACCTTAATCACGAAAGTTACATCTACGGTGCATATACAAATACTTCGTATGGTGCTTCAAACGATGCGTAAAAATCAACAACTCTGCCTACAAGCCTTTGTTTCACTCTACTGCAACTATTCAGAGAGATAATGTTCGATTTTTAAATTTTTGTGGAGAATTGAGGGGAGGTATATAAGATCCAGCCAAAAGGGAAGATTCCCTTTTAAGTAAATAATCCCTGTATCTTTAATTTGACTGGCTTAATTTTGATTCTGGCCACTCAGCGTGTAGAAGTAAGTCCCTTAGAGGACACTCCTGGTTTTGCTGATCGTCCCTGCAACAAAATTAATCGATACTTTACGGCCTTCTGCTTTGCTTGGACAAATTACTAAGACAAATCAGCTTCGGGTATGTCTCGATCTTGTCAGTATTTCGTCATTGGCGCGCTTCCCAGCATCCAATCGCCAACCGTAATTAAAACAGGCATAGTCGCCGCCCTCAAAAGCGATTTTTATGTGCAACGCCCCGCGTGGAATAGCTTTATTTTGGAATGTAAAGTATGGACATTTTGACGAACCGATGATATGCATTATGAACCTGATTAATAGCGGCATTAAAGTTTTTAGTTTGGTGACAAGTCAGTACATTGTTTACCTCAATTTAATAGATTGGAATTGTTAAGATTCCTTTCTTAGTCAATGATCCATTTAAATAGTTCCTGTAAATGGTTAGTCTGCTTTATGTAAGCGATGTAAACATAAAGCAGCTTGGTAACAATTGTTTTGAGATAATGACTCCGACCCATTTACAAGATCCTGCTTTCTTTTCGAGAATATCTATTTCTTAAGGCTTCCGTCTTTACATCATTAATTTTCTCCTCTCTCTACATCTTCTTGTAGCCTCAATGAATCAATTTGTTGACTGTTATCCTGGCTCAGACCCAGGAGCACTTCAATTCTTAACAGGAATATCTTTTTATCTTAGATAGTAAAACTCTAACCTCCCCTAGATATCTAAATAACGATCGAGTTTTGCTTCGAAGTTGAAAGAACTTTACGTTAATTAAAACAAACTTAGTTACACTATGATGCTCCCTTTTCAACAAACTCAAATTATTGATGATATCAGTGATAAAATTATTTATCCCGCGGAAGAAATTTTCTGACGAATAAGCCAATCTTGCATTGATTAAGTCCCTAAATAAAGTCATCGAATTAAATGCAAATAAGAATCGTCCAGCGCCCAAATTAATCCAGAAACTTCCTAATGGTACTGTAACATGAATATCAAAGATTGAAAGACACATTATTGTCGAGTAGAGTAATTGTTTTACAAGTTCATTTATTTGCTCTCCAAAACTCCACACAGAGGGTCTTATCAAATGTACTGTATACAAGTCCACAAAAATGTTGTATTTAAGGCTATTAAAAAACCTCAAAAGAAAACTGGAAGTGATCGGATTAACGTCTCATTCAACTACTCGTATTCTAGTCACAGTACGAGACTTGTGCAGACCTGGACTCAGTTGAAGCTAGTTCCAGTCATAAGAGATTGGCTTGAGGAAATTGCTCATTCTGGAATCAACTGAAATTGTTTCTTGAGACTGACGCGTGATGAGGCCTACAAGCCAGACTCGGTACAGAGTCCAGGTCTAAATACGAGCAGACCTCTAGAAGAACAGGAAATCCTACGTATTTTCTACCAAGATTTCTGTAACGCTCACCGGAAGTTCTCAATTAAGATACCATTGTATTTAAATATATACCGACTGTTGGAAGAGCCTACTAATGCACATCGAAACAATTCAATAATCTAAAGGCATTGCAAAATTGGAAAATAATACTAGAGATTAAAATAGTGAAAGTTAGGTCTTCTTTCTCGCTTTTTGTACGAGCTTGCAATTTGAGGTTGCCATCAAATACCACTCTATTGGATTTATGGATTCAACTCACAATATGTGCCTTCCTTTTTGTGGGTCGTGATTTTAAGGTTTTTTGGAAAAATTTAGTTGTAGAGCATAATTTATCTAGCTTCGGAACACCAGCGGTATTTAGAGTTGCAAATTTTGAGTCCAGGTGCCTTTATCAAAATGGCCATGATGACTTAAAGAGAAATATATACTTCCTGTTAATCCAAAGTTTACTATCGACTAAACTGCGACAGAAATGACAACAATTGAGGTTATTTTTGAGCATCCTAGTATACATTTATACTATGAGCATATGCTGTGGGCTACGTGAGTCTGTGATGATCTTCCTGCAATATTTGGGTTCACAGCCGTAAAGTCACAGGGATAATGTGATAGGTTCGAAGATGGGAGAAGAACTTTGGGGAAGTTTTGAATCAAAAGGGATTAGTCACATAGAATGCAGGTGAATCAGTTAAGTGACAAATAAGTTAATTGTAACTCAACCTAAGAGCAAATTTGCAAAAACTAAAGAACTAAGATAATGACAGGACCTCTAACTATATAGTTCGAGACTAGCTAATTCAATTAACACTGCTACTAGCGCCCATATCCGAGGTCTAAAGTGAGATAACGCAGATTTGGGTTTGTTCGACCCTTACAAGTAATTTAATAAAGTTTGCACTATTTTAGCCCTGTAAGTCAATAACTAAGGTTTCATTGCAAAATCAAAATCAGGGAACAAAGTATCGATAATATTCAGATTAGAAAAGAAAAGTATGCAAAACAAAAGATTCTACTATGCAAGGCCTCTCTGATTTTATAAGTTTTATAAGTGATGGATAATATGGGAAAACTCGAGTTCCTCAAATTACCTACTACGAACATAAAAAATGGCTGAGTGGAAATCGTGTCGCATCTTTTTATTTTCACTCTCTTAAAACTTCAACGACAAATAGCTTAAACACCTAAGTTTGTTAAATATCAATACTAAGGTTTACGTTGAATTCTCGTACAACAATTTTAAGATGAAATATCTTGGACGATCAGAAAATTAGCCTACTTTTAATTATTTCATACGCTGTTTCTTGAAGTTTTACTGAATTTTAAGTTAAAGACAGATAAAATCATGTTCGGAATACACCAAAGATGAATAAATAGCTCCGAGAGGCAGCAATTCAGACTCTATATCTTTAATTCTTGAGCTAGCACAGGTTTTAGTTTGTCAAGGCGGCACCAATGAACGAGAAAGTGATAGTTTGGTCATCTTCCATCTAAAATGCCTTGCTTGTCTAGACTTGGAATATCCCGTTTCTCTAAACGTTACAATTTTAATACTCCATTGCTGCTACAACTATATGGTGACCACAAACCCAGTATGCAAGCATTTGTTCCTTATTTAACGAGTATTTAGTTTTAGGACATTCCTTGACACTAAAATTTCTAGGAATCTCAACGATAAAGATTATTCTCCATCTTTTCTATTAACCCAATCGCCTTCAGCTGATTTCAAAGTAGGGCAAGTGTCTGATGACCGCGAAAAACCAATAGTAATTGAGCAACTAAAGTACACTTTTGCTAGCATAGACGGATAAAATTATTTTCATGATAAAACAAAAGTTAATTTCAAGACTCTACTAGCAATTCTGGCGACTACGAAAAGAAATCTTACAGCTAAAGATAGATCTTGACG
This sequence comes from Oidium heveae, assembly GCA_003957845.1. Taxonomy (NCBI): domain Eukaryota; kingdom Fungi; phylum Ascomycota; class Leotiomycetes; order Helotiales; family Erysiphaceae; genus Oidium; species Oidium heveae. The sequence goes on from QVIK01000208.1 coordinate 39,436, forward strand.
AATTTGCAGCGTCTTTAATTTTTTAATTTAGACATATAGTAATAACTTCAGATAAACTATGTGCTTCAAAAGAAAATTTGGTTTTATCTGTTAAATAATATCGAAGTAGAAACTGCTCGAAGAAAACCTCATGAATTCTACGAAAATGGGAAATTTTGTATCTCTAAAAATAGAAAGTCGAGCTCAGAACCGAGTAATTATGTCAGTACTTCTTTATCCGATTTCATTCTCCTAATTGTACTGTACTTCTGATAATAGTCTTGATGTTCAGCTCGTTACTAAATTGTTCCTCATGTTTGAATAATTTTGGTTTAAAATTATGCTAACTTAGCATTGAATATCTGAGCGCTGAACCAATTTGTAGACTATGCATCAAATTAGATATAATGCACATGAATTCACCCCAATTGGTCATATTATTCATGATCTAAACCAAGTAGTTCGTCAAGTATTTTCAAATTTAACATATATCTGCTAATTAGTGATAATGTGAATTAATACCTTTGTTTTATATCTTCCGACAAAACCACACAGTTCGGTGCCAATACGAACTGAGGAGTGCGTTGATATTCTAGCCAATCGGGAGTTTTTGCCGAAGTCCCGTGACTATATTCGAAAATTTCGTATTTAATGGTATTTACAAAACATAAACATCTCTCGATAATTGAAACTAAAGTGAGATTTCAAAATTCATCTATTGCTCTAAAGAAATAAGCCCTAACTTTTTTCGGAAGAACTACGAAGTATTGATTTACCTAACGTTACAGATACGGAAATAGCACTTATAATCAATATAAGTAGAAGCTTCAAAGAATCAAACTATCATCTAAACGCTTGATTCTGGCTTCGTTTTAATACTAAAACAGTATAGGCATTTTAGTATAACTTGATCAGTTGGGAGAAGGTCTTGGGCTAGGAAGTTCTGTAATCAAGAACTATCAGGGTGCAGTCTTATCGACCTGGTAATGCGTTTCAAACAATTTTTTAACTCAAGGAAGAGTAAATGAACAGATATGTATAAGTTAAACTTTTTTTAGGTAAATCTGGTTAAGAAATTCGTTATCAGAAAAGATTGCATCGATATGTCGTCAATAGTTTGGATATTGTTTGGATAAAAAATAACTCCAGATAAAGGTTATTAACATTATTCTTATTAATATCTGGTTTTATGAAAAATATTTCTGAATCGAATTATGAAAGTAAACTATAAATGAGGTGTGGATATATTGGAGGGGTTTCCTTAAAACTCAAACAGCTGCTAGGAATAAATCTTTGGTAACTAGAGCCACTCTAAAATATAAAAGCTATTTTAAATCATGTTGACGTGAGGTTTTTGACATTGATACTACTTCAACTGTTGAAAGTGAAAATCTCAAGAGATATTCATTAAAGGTCGTACAAGTCAATAATATGAAAACGCTTAATCAAAGTACTATTTCTGCGGCCGAAAGTGTATCATCCATAGAAAAGAAGAGAGATAGACCTCTTGACGAGATAAATATTTCTCATGTGATAAAGTTTAACATGGAGATTCCGATTCAAGCCCGAAAAGTTTGCCAACAAAAATCAAAGAACTATACAGATATTATGAAGCACTCCGAAAATTCTGGTGTCGCTTTCAGAAAATCAGCTTTAAATGGGATGTATAATAGATATCGTCAATTCACTATCAACCGAATATTCAAATTAAATAGCGGACGTGTTAATCCTAGCAATCAGCTCGCAGTAGTAAGAATTGAGAGACCTAAGACTCTAACCAAATATGAAATACAAATAAGATCAAAGTTATCTCAAAAAGATATGCCTAATATGTTACAATCTACAAAGCAATCTCTCGTTAAGAGTCAACTTGTGATAAGATCGAATTTAATGTTTGATCCCAAAGCTTTGACCGGCTCAAAAAGAAAACGTAAATTGTGGCCTTGGGGTTACCAAGAAATAAAAGATCTTCAAAACATCGAATGGGATCCAATTCCTACATCTATATGCGATAGTGTTTCAAGAGATGCCAAGGATTTTTGTAGTCTCTTTCGCTCTAACAACCCAAGAATTGCGAGATGCAAATTTAAAAAGTTAAAAGATTGCCACTCGCGATAGACCAGGAATTCACGAGTGGCCAATCATTCCTGGATTACTGCTCTCATAATATGAAGTGCGGAGATTCTTTTTCTATAAGACGAGCTCTTACTCCTAAATCTAGAAGGAATTCACCTAAGCCCACAGCACCAAAGCATTTGGCATCCGAATCTAATCAATTGATTTTGCCTCCTAGAGCCATCTTGGAGTCTCTACCCGCAGAATTATTTTTGCTGGAAATTTTGAAGGCTTTAGTATTTTTGGTTTCACAATCTCAAATGAAAATTAATTTAGGGTCCATAAAATCTATAGAAAATATTTTGAGCCAGACAAAAACATTGCCATTACAAAAAATACTGGATTCATTTACTATTTTTGAAATATTTGATTTTTCTATTGCATTTAAGCAATTCTTACCAATATTTGAAGTAAGGCTTAAGCATTACCCAAATCTTATAAAAGAGCTTGGGTGCTTCATTAATATCTGCAGTGTGAATTTAGACTTGAACTTGTATATCAACAACAACGGAGTTTCTTTTTTTTTTAAGAAATGGTACCGCCCTCTTACAGATTTCAATAATCACTCAATTTTGTCTCCGGTGGGACCTTTGAAAGGATATAATACCTCTTTAGATAATATTTTTATAGCACATAAATCCTCGAAATGGATATTCAAGGATATTTCAGTATTTCTTACTTATCATATACAATTCGCTTTTGAAAACAATACCAAGCCATTTATCGACAATGATGACGATGACAATGACAGCAGCGTTAAATATGTGGACGAAAAGAAAGAGAAAGCCACAAAGAATTCAAAAGTGAAAAAGCAAGTAAAGAGAGCACCAGCAAAATCTCCTTATTTTTCCTCTTCCAAGAGAACTTGTAAGGAAAAAGCTATCAACTTGCCTAAAAAGTTATGTCGTCAATTTTTGTCCTTCTCTTCTCATTTAAAACTTCCGAATATCATTCCGACCTTATCGGGAGAAATATCTCGAAAACAATCATGTAATGGAGCTATCTCTTGCATACCCTTCCCACCGCTTTCCGAAATACATTTTGGGTTGATACAAGAAAGGCTTGCAGATGATCCTTTCCGCCTTCTTATCGCTGTAACATTTCTCAATCGTACGCATGGAAAACAAGCGATACCAATTTATCATATGCTTATGAATCGATATCCCACTCCAGAATCGTTTGTAGCTGCAGATATGCAAGAAATAGTATCCTTGATAACTTGTCTTGGATTTCAAAATCAACGAGCATATACCTGTAAATTGTATGCTTCAATTTGGCTTCAAAATCCCCCTTCAAAGAATAAGAGATACGCTGTTCGCGATTATCCCGTGCGTGGCTCCGGTCGTGATATTAAAAAAGGTGAAATCCTCGCAGATTCAGATACACGGGATGCCTGGGAGATTGGTCACATGACTTCTGGTCCTTACGCCCTCGATGCATGGCGAATATTCTGTAGAGATAAGTTACGAAGAGTAGCGGATGGATGGAATGGAGAGGGAGCATGTGAAGGCTTTCAACCCGAATGGATGCGAGTAGTACCTCAAGACAAGGAACTTCGAGCTTTTTTACAGTGGATGTGGTTGAAAGAAGGGTTTATATGGAATCCTCAAACCGATGAAAAGGAAGTTGCTGATACAAAGTTAATGATGGCTGCCCTGGAGGGAAGAATTCTTTGGGATGACGTTAATGGTTTAAGAATAGCTACTTAGAAACACTTCATGAGGCATTTGACAAATGGAAAAGCCCAGTGCACATAAAAATTTTACCTTAGCTTTGGACGACTCCACAAAATTTTTTCTAAACTTATATTCCAAAATCTTGAGGATATGAGCGGAACAGCTTTACCAAGTTCTTGAATAAAATTGAATAGATGGAGTCAACAAAAATAAGAATACAATTCGAATTAAACATTAAAAAGAGTGAGCTTTGCTCAAGTACTAATTAGAAAATAATATTTCAACATAAAAATTTACTGAACACTGTAGAAGCGTACATTTATATATTTAAACGATATCTCTTAAAAAGCTACCAATCTTATTTTTTGATCATTATTTACTAATTATACAACATAGAATACTAACATTACTCCCCCATTATTTCTGCTCAGCAGTGTACCGTACCGTCCAGTGTATTCCGGTATGTTCTCTTTTTGTTGATTATAAAGCCATAATATCGTCCATACTCATACCCTCATGCTTACAATTTCTCCCATCATCGCTTAAATGATGTTTACTTCCATCAGAGTTTCCTCTTTCTTCCTCTCTTCACTCTCCTCTCTTCACTCTCCTCTGTTCACTGTTCACTGTATCGTGATTTTCTTGCTCTCTTGTTTCTTGGCCTTCGGTACTACCACGCTCAGTATTCCGTTCTTCATCGATGCTTTGACCGCGTCTTGGTCAACCGGCACCGGAAACCCAAACGACCGCGAGAACTCTCCTACACTGCGTTCCATCACCCAGAACGTGTTTTCCGCCTCCTTCTTCTCCTGGCTGTCCTTGGCCGCATCTTTTGATGGCTCGCTTTTATCTTTTCCACCCTCGTTTGTGTAGTTTCGCTCGCTCCGCCCCTTGATGGTGAGCGTCGATGCATCCGTGAATTCGATCTCCACATCCTTTTGGTCAATGCCCGGCAGCTCCCCATGTAGCTGGTACGAGTCCCGGAGCTCTTTGATGTCGAACTTCGGCGTGAAGGTCTTCAGACTCGATAGCTGATTGGACCGGTCTGCGCCGCGCGAGTACTGGTCAAATTCGTCCAGAAGACGAAAAATCGGTGGAAAGGCCGATTGATCGTTGGTGATGAATGATCGTGGGAAGAGAGCCATTGCGAAGGATTAAAGTTGAGTTTGATAGCTAGACTAGACACACGTTAGTATCTGGTCACCATTCAAGGCCATGCCCAATGAAACATCGAGCAGTGACTACCAGGGTACTTACATGCAATTGTGTTCGTGTAAGGTTGATTGCAAGGTATTGCGATGTTCAGAACTTGTCTTTTGTCTTTAGTGGTTTGTGGTTTGTGGTTTATGGTTTGTGGTTTGTGATTTGTATTTTGTGCTGACTTTTGCTTGGTTTTATCTGTGTTGTTGGAAGTATCCTGTCGCCAATTTATACTTCTCAGCTATCTTTCTTCCATCTTCGACCATCTTCTCAAACAATATGGGCGCTGCTGATACTTCATCAATCAAGCGTTTCTAGCACCTTCTGGAGGGCGCTCGAGGCAGAGAGAGGGTCTGATACAGGTCTAACAAGTCCTCCACATCTGTCTGGTTGTAGAAGCTTCTAGAATCTTCTACAATCCCTTGCCGAAAAGTGAGCCAGATTCATGATTCATCCGTTGTGGCCCTTTAGTTAGTGGACTGTAGTATGGAAATTTTGGAGAGAGGAAATGGATATGTTACCCCGTTGTACTTTAATCGATCGATAAGATGCGATCTTGTCGGCATCTGAGATTATCTCATCCATGTATTGCCTTCTTTGTTTAGCCCCACTCCCCATTTTAGCTCGCGGCAATCGGTAATCTTCAGGACTAGTGTGGATCCCAATTACGTGGATCAGTAAATAAGATGTTAGTCATCTGTAATAACCATTTCTAATCACATATTCACTAGTTATTATATGAATTGTATATGTTATATTTCATAGATAGATCGTAGGGAATACATATCGAGATTTACAGACTTAGTAATACTCACGAAGAGCTTGATAAAACACAGCTAGCAATTTCACGAGCTCAGAGTTATTTTAGTATATCTAGGGAACCTCACTAGTATTACGATAACGAAAAGTCCATAAGCGCCGCATAATGGCCACGGAGGTCAGTCAATTGAATTAAGTGGTTTCAAGGCTATCAAAATGGGTAAATCTAGAACTTAGTCTACATTGAGGAGCGGCCAGCTTAATAAGCTAAAATTTGAGCCAATCAGACGAGCCATAAAATTTATGTCTAGCTGTTTTGATAGAAGTAGGCAGGAATTTATTGACCTGGAATTCGTATGCTTGTTTTCCAATATCATTCCCTTCTAACCCTAGCTATTATTTCTGAAAGCATTTGAATTGCGGAAATTGAGATTATTTCCTTCTTCTAAGCTCCTCAATATCTATAAATATGCCTTTATAGAAAGCAAAGTCTTACTATCTTAATACTATATAGTTACAGATGTACATTCAATTTTTTGCTTCATAGATTTTAAGTAATTGTGAAGCTTCATTTGAACCGTTTAGTCCTATTCATTTCTCGTATTGTCTCTGATGGGATTAAAAATAGAGAAGTTATAATAACATGATTTTTCTAACCCAATATAGGTTAAATTTGATGGTGATGTATGATTTGGGGATAAAATATTTCGGTTGTCTGATCAAAGAGTTTTGAATTGCTTGATTTACTTTATTCACCTACGTGATCTATAGATATATATACATAATTAAATTAGTTAGAGCGTGGCTGCGTATAACCGCGCCCTAATTTTACGGCTCGCTTTTAATTAATCTGAAGTTACTGGTTATCTGTAGTAATTCTCGTAAACGAACGATGTATTTAAACTGTAATTTTCGTTTCTCTAGTAGTGTGATCCTCCATCCGAAGATCATGAATTTTATTGCCCCCGTCCAGAAGCTCGACAGAACTTGATAAAATTGAACTCCAAGATGAATATTAGAAGGCCAATGGTCAAGCTACACGTCTATTTATACCTATTGCATTTTTTATAAATTTTTGTTCATTAAAGCGCACGTTCGCGATATATGAACACTGTCAAAATGTTCTTAGACTTCATACACAACATATCACGCACAACAAGGAATCATATATTTAGTGTAATTGGCATTAGAGTGAACGGATTAAGTCAACAAATGCAGAAAAGAGGCAACGCAAGTACAAACAAGTGTAATCACATCATTGCGAATGCAATTTAGAAACACTCGTATAAGAGGTGCTTCAATATATCTAGGGGGTTGGGAAAAAAGGGGGTGTGATGTTAAGGAGCGGCATTGTTGAAATATCGATTTTGAGCTAATCCCCTACCCTTTCACAATGGGTTCATGCACGGTGGAACGGATTGTGGGGCTAAACTAAGAAGGCAATACATGGATGAGATAATCTCAGATGCCGACAAGATCGCATCTTATCGATCGATTAAAGTACAACGGGGTAACATATCCATTTCCTCTCTCCAAAATTTCCATACTACAGTCCACTAACTAAAGGGCCACAACGGATGAATCATGAATCTGGCTCACTTTTCGGCAAGGGATTGTAGAAGATTCTAGAAGCTTCTACAACCAGACAGATGTGGAGGACTTGTTAGACCTGTATCAGACCCTCTCTCTGCCTCGAGCGCCCTCCAGAAGGTGCTAGAAACGCTTGATTGATGAAGTATCAGCAGCGCCCATATTGTTTGAGAAGATGGTCGAAGATGGAAGAAAGATAGCTGAGAAGTATAAATTGGCGACAGGATACTTCCAACAACACAGATAAAACCAAGCAAAAGTCAGCACAAAATACAAATCACAAACCACAAACCATAAACCACAAACCACAAACCACTAAAGACAAAAGACAAGTTCTGAACATCGCAATACCTTGCAATCAACCTTACACGAACACAATTGCATGTAAGTACCCTGGTAGTCACTGCTCGATGTTTCATTGGGCATGGCCTTGAATGGTGACCAGATACTAACGTGTGTCTAGTCTAGCTATCAAACTCAACTTTAATCCTTCGCAATGGCTCTCTTCCCACGATCATTCATCACCAACGATCAATCGGCCTTCCCACCGATCTTTCGTCTTCTGGACGAATTTGACCAGTACTCGCGCGGCGCAGACCGGTCCAATCAGCTATCGAGTCTGAAGACCTTCACGCCGAAGTTCGACATCAAAGAGCTCCGGGACTCGTACCAGCTACATGGGGAGCTGCCGGGCATTGACCAAAAGGATGTGGAGATCGAATTCACGGATGCATCGACGCTCACCATCAAGGGGCGGAGCGAGCGAAACTACACAAACGAGGGTGGAAAAGATAAAAGCGAGCCATCAAAAGATGCGGCCAAGGACAGCCAGGAGAAGAAGGAGGCGGAAAACACGTTCTGGGTGATGGAACGCAGTGTAGGAGAGTTCTCGCGGTCGTTTGGGTTTCCGGTGCCGGTTGACCAAGACGCAGTCAAAGCATCGATGAAGAACGGAATACTGAGCGTGGTAGTACCGAAGGCCAAGAAACAAGAGAGCAAGAAAATTACGATACAGTGAACAGTGAACAGAGGAGAGTGAAGAGAGGAGAGTGAAGAGAGGAAGAAAGAGGAAACTCTGATGGAAGTAAACATCATTTAAGCGATGATGGGAGAAATTGTAAGCATGAGGGTATGAGTATGGACGATATTATGGCTTTATAATCAACAAAAAGAGAACATACCGGAATACACTGGACGGCACGGTACTCTGCTGAGCAGAAATAATGGGGGAGTAATGTTAGCATTCTTTGTTGTATAACTAGTAAATAATGATCAAAAATAAATCTGATAATTTTAAAGAGAGACACAACCCTTGGTCTAATGAATTGAGTGTGATTTGAATCGAGTTTTTCACATTGAGATCTTACTCTAGTAAGAATTTCGAGATGGCCCTAGTTTCGTGCTGAGCGAACGGTCAATGCAAAGATATAGAGGTCGTTGATCAATTTATGGAGCTTTAATACCAAGCAGCTTCTTCTAAAACCGAAGAGAATTTGAAGAGTCCAGTCCCCTTTTTTCTCACAGGAGTGTCTTTATTGTAAACGAAAGCTAATTTATATAGACCCAAGAGAAACTACATAATTTTTGGTGAGAAGGAACTGCATACCTTGAAAATGTATTGTGGCCACATAAAGAGATGATTGTTTCGTCGTGGGAGACAAGATTGTCAACTTCTTGAATGGAGCATTACATACAAAAATGCAAAAATGGATAGCAACTTGTCTTGCAGACAACTATTCATTTATAACGAAGTTAAAATCTTTATGGAGCCAGTTTGCTAATACAATAAGCCAAGTGCATTCGTCTGAAACGATAATTCTATCATTTCAATGTCAAGACCCCATCTACGCTCCTATCTTACGACGTATTTTAAAATTTGCTCCCAGCTTCGTTTTCGACAAGATAAAATGGACTAATCAAGAATTAAAAGACCTAGAAAAGCAACGGAAGAAACAGTCCACAGAATCTTCTATATTGGGCTCTATTGAGCCTTTCTCCGAAATGAATACCGTCTGCAGTATATGCATTCAGCTAAATATAGGAAAGGACGTGAATCTAAAAATATAGTATACTCATGATAATAATGGCGATCGTTACGATGATCTAAATAGGGATCCCAATAAATACAATATTGACGTAGAGGGCGAAGCTATCCTTGGCACGGCCTCATCCTTATGTTTGGACACAACTACATTACCTAAATTGGTAGAAGAGACTGACTGATCTATTGTATAAATAAGATACTGAAGACGTAGATAGACTTAGTTCTCCATAGAAATAATATAAACTACCATACTATATTTAAAACCTTATTGCTTTACTTATCTCATCCGTGATACTCAGTAATCAAATTTTTGGCATTGTATTAAGAACATTTTTATGAAAGCGAATCAAATATCTTGCGAGACAAGTGACCAGAAATAAATATACATTGTTATCTCCAACTCTGCTCCAAGTCGAAGTCCAGTCCTAGTGGATAGAACATTATACTTTTTACAGGACAAGAGTAGATTAAGGCTTCGATTGAGTAGTCAGAAGGTTAAGGAGCCAGCTGCGCTATCTACTTGTCGTCTGCCCATCGAGCCTGAAATATATCATCAAAACCGACAAAGACAAGACATGTATCGCTATCTCGAAGAGATCACCTGTAGCAAACTCCATAGTCCATATTTCTTGAAAAGATTCATTGTAGGTTTGCAACAACAGAGTTAATGTGCTACCTAAATGGTTGGTAGCTTAGTTATATATTAATTTTATACTTTATCTTTTTCCTCTATTCCCATGGTTACATTGAGCTTAAAACATATAATTAGGAAACGCGTTTATTACGTGTTTGATACCGGGGCTTCGTGTCTTGCATGTGTTGCGTATCTCAACTAGATGAATCGCTGACTACTTTCACAAGGCCATTATTTCTACACTTATCAGCAAGATGTTTGTTTTACTAGAATCAGATCTCAATGTGAAAAACTCGATTCAAATCACACTCAATTCATTAGACCAAGGGTTGTGTCTCTCTTCAAAATTATCAGATTTATTTTTGATCATTATTTACTAGTTATACAACAAAGAATGCTAACATTACTCCCCCATTATTTCTGCTCAGCAGTGTACCGTACCGTCCAGTGTATTCCGGTATGTTCTCTTTTTGTTGATTATAAAGCCATAATATCGTCCATACTCATACCCTCGTGCTTACATTTTCTCCAATCGTCGCTTAAACGATGTTTACTTCCATCAGAGTTTCCTCTTTCTTCCTCTCTTCACTCTCCTCTCTTCACTCTCCTCTGTTCACTGTTCACTGTATCGTAATTTTCTTGCTCTCTTGTTTCTTGGCCTTCGGTACTACCACGCTCAGTATTCCGTTCTTCATCGATGCTTTGACTGCGTCTTGGTCAACCGGCACCGGAAACCCAAACGACCGCGAGAACTCTCCTACACTGCGTTCCATCACCCAGAACGTGTTTTCCGCCTCCTTCTTCTCCTGGCTGTCCTTGGCCGCATCTTTTGATGGCTCGCTTTTATCTTTTCCACCCTCGTTTGTGTAGTTTCGCTCGCTCCGCCCCTTGATGGTGAGCGTCGATGCATCCGTGAATTCGATCTCCACATCCTTTTGGTCAATGCCCGGCAGCTCCCCATGTAGCTGGTACGAGTCCCGGAGCTCTTTGATGTCGAACTTCGGCGTGAAGGTCTTCAGACTCGATAGCTGATTGGACCGGTCGGTGCTGCGAGAGTACTGGTCAAATTCGTCCAGAAGACGGAAGATCGGTGGGAAGGCCGATTGATCGTTGGTGATGAATGATCGTGGGAAGAGAGCCATTGCGAAGGATTAAAGTTGAGTTTGATAGCTAGACTAGACACACGTTAGTATCTGGTCACCATTCAAGGCCATGCCCAATGAAACATCGAGCAGTGACTACCAGGGTACTTACATGCAATTGTGTTCGTGTAAGGTTGATTGCAAGGTATTGCGATGTTCAGAACTTGTCTTTTGTCTTTAGTGGTTTGTGGTTTGTGGTTTATGGTTTGTGGTTTGTGATTTGTATTTTGTGCTGACTTTTGCTTGGTTTTATCTATGTTGTTGGAAGTGTCCTGTCGCCAATTTATACTTCTCAGCTATCTTTCTTCCATCTTCGACCATCTTCTCAAAAAATATGGGCGCTGCTGATACTTCATCAATCAAGCGTTTCTAGCACCTTCTGGAGGGCGCTCGAGGCCGACCCAAGATCCTATTTCAATATCATTATTCTATTTCATTTTTTTTTTTTAAGTCAGGGACTATGTTGGGATGGATATTTGGTTATCTTTTCTATCTATTAGAGTTTCAAATGGTATGTAGGATTTCATTCAAATTTTGCAAATTCTCATGACTTGTATCGCTGTAGAAACTTCTAGAATTTTATTTATTAGTATGCTATATCCATTTCCACAGGTTTTCATTTGATGAACAGAAATCTTATTTTAAATGCACAGATTTAATTGGGTGTCATTTTGAGCTGTATACAATTGTAATAACTCACACCTAACGAGGGTATACTAGAGATACACATCTGACTTATTATTGTTCAGGGTTGGCCCCGCAACCATTCGGTTGATAGTAGTTAAATAGTAGCGAAGGTCTTAATCCCGTTTACAGGAAATATAATCTTACGTCATATCATCAACGATCCTAGCTCATTAACGCAGTTTAAAATCTTTTTTGGGGCTCAATCACAATTCATTAATTTCTGAGCACGAACCACATTAAAGCAGACAGTCCGTAAACAGACGACAACGAACTATTATGTTAATTGACCTAATAAATGTATATAAATAGATGAAAGAGGTTCAATTGTTTTGAAAAGTCTATCGCATAATCATAAATTATGGTTTAACACTTCAAGATCTATGCTTCTTTGTGGAAAATAGCTTTGGGTCATGATAGGTTTAACTGTAGTATTCAAATTTTATTCAGTTTTCTTTCGTCTTCTTCATAAATTGATAAATATGCTCAATTCTAATTTTTCTTACAATGTGATGAAACATCGGAGTGGAATCTCGAAAACTCTAATGATTTGTTCACGAGCTTCATTTACTTCAAATTTCAAGAATAATTCGTTAGAAAGAGGATTACTTTTAAAAAGATTATTTTTTGATCATAGTCATTCGTAAGATTGAAGTTTCATATTCTCCAGGTGTCTATACCTGAAAATAAAAATCTCATCGACAGTAGTTGTCATCATCTTCAAAAGCTCGATCTTAAATCTAGAGATATAACTTATATATTTTTAAGTTTATGGTCACTATTGACGAATGTACAATATGTAAGGTTGCGTGGTGAAGCGGTGTTTACACTTGGGCCGTCGAATGATATAAGAAACTTTGTGCTTGGTCACAATGAACAAAAAACTGATGGGAATAACACACATTCACCTTTTTAGATAGTAGCTCTTACCTCGCAATGTAAGGCTTGCAATGAATTCAAGAATTAGAATCTCAAAATCAGATATTTTTATATTTTCGTAAGTGTTGTATTTTGTCAAATATGTCACTAGTATAAGCAAGTAGTCACTCTCCACTAAAATCCAAAATTATTAAAGATTAAGTGTCATTTAAGAACGCGAAATTACTTCGAACCTTTCTTATCTGATTACATGGAAAAGTGAGATCCTTGTCACCAAGTAGACGAACTAGTATGGAGCAGTTTGCAACGCAAGCTTCTGTAGAGCTTCCCAGGAGACTTGAACACCAAATATTCGATTCTAAAGATTCTGGGTATTCAAACAATAACCTATTGAGCTTATTAGACATAAAACAGCCCCATAAAAAGAAAAGCTCATCACCAGCTCATAGTGTGCAGACGCATAACTCAGATTTGAGTATATTTTCGCCTTTAACGGAAAAAAAAAAGCTAGCTCATACATCAGAACAAAGTAATCGAGAAATAAGTCCATCATCCTTGATCCAGCTAAATGACAAATATTCCGAATCTTCCAGTGAGGCTGAAAGTTCAGATGTACCCCAAGAAGTACTTGATAGTGAAAAAGAGGAACATGTTAAAAACAGTGAAAGATCTTTTAATACTAGAAATTCTCTCGCGATAAACAAGAATTTTAGTCAAGATGAATATATTTTTGACGGATTTTTGAAAATCCCAGATCAATACATATGTATTTCCAAACACCAGAAGACTCTTCTCGATGAACAGGATTCCTGGTTTCAATCAGAAGCTGATTTTTATAATTCATATGCGAGAATTCCCATAAAGGTCTCAAAACAGTTAATTTCATTTTTCAACCAGAGAATAAGTCCTCAAGAAAATATTCCAAACGATCCATGTAGTTACCAAGCTCTGAAACTATACGATCAATCTGGCCAATGGGATCACTACTCTAAGGGATCTCAGCATATTCCAAGCGAGTACTTTTATATTCCTGATGATCAGAAGGCTCTTCTAGATGACTCCTCCTCATGGTTTATAGGAGAATCCGATCCTTCGAATCGCTACGCGAGGATTCCTCTTGATGTTTCTCAAAGTTTCATCTCATTTTTAACCTCAGATATAAAAATTGAAGAATCTAATCAAAGATTAGAAGAAAGATGCATCAATGAAATTCCAGAACTGGTCGATAACAGTCAAGAAAGCAACCATTTGTTTGATAGTAATCATTGTGAAGATTTAAGTCTTGTTGATACAAAAATAGACCAGAATCCTAAAAGTAAACTTTTGGTAGTTGATAAATGTCAGAATAATCAAAGTAGAGATAAAAATATATTCATGGACGTTTCCAGTAATATTGATGAACGACAGGGCTTCGAGCCTGAGAAAGATCTTAACTTCGTCGATTCAGACCAAGAAAATTACAATGAGGATCTAAATGCCCAATCAATGAGTTTCAAACCATCTAAAGACGATGAATGCCGTAACAATTATTCACTGACACCCGAGCTTCAGTCACGGACAACTTCTATTCGTGACGCTTCTTCTGATGACCTTAGAACCCAAGATTCAGATAATTTGCAATCACCTGTGTCTCTCCATACACAAGTAGAAAATCATAGAAACGACTTAAATACAGAAGACCCCCCAGAAGAGACGTTTTATACAAAGTTTAAGTCTAATTATCCGGAGTATATCGGTAGCCTTCGGGATTTCACATGGGCTTTGGTTTACATTGAATGGCTTATGCCACAAGAAGAAAACTTAGATGGTGAATCCTGGGACGACTTTGTAAGAGTGCTTGCCTCAGAATATACTAATAATATCCGTTGTTGTGGAGATCCAATCACAGGACTTGCGTACTATAAAATGAAACCAAGAAATGTATTATTCTGTCAAAATTTATTATCACCCCAGACTTTACAGATTGCTTTATCCACTTTAAATAAAGATCAAGTTGAGCATTTTAGAAATGCATTTGGCAATGAACCTAAAGAGCTAGCTCAAAATAGTTATAGTACTCAACCTACCAAGCTAAATGAGCCTCAGAAAGATTTATCACAGAAAATATGTGGTGAAGGTAGAGAGAGATTTACGAGATCTATTGAATCTATCGATGATTCTATATTAGAAGAATACAATGATGAATTTAGTGATGAGCAAAGTCTTGTTGGCATTTCGTACGAAAAGTCAGAAAATTCCTTCCAAAGAGCTCATTTAAGTCGTTGGCGTCAGTTTCTTCGAAAACGCAAGTTAGCTGGAACTTTAAAAACTTTTGACGTTGATAAAGTCTTCCGAAAAAGGCATTGTACTATGCCGCGAAATCAGCAGAGTGATCCGGTCCTCTGAAAATGTAATTGACTGACTAAATTATTTCTCGCCTTGTATAACTAAAAATACACTCCTTTTGGAAATATCATTATTCCATGAACCTATCTATACTTTCTAACATACGAATGAACTTACATGTGAGCTTAGTAGAGCTAGGTTCGCATTGGAGTTAGTCAAACACCGCTCTAACTGATCAGTCACTGGATTTAGTTCGAACTATCTGTTTTCAACCTAAAACGAGCACTGAAAGATGTGGTTATGCAGATAGTCTTGATCTAGCATGCAACCCTTAATTTTTTGGATATTGTAGAAGAAAAAAGGGCCTCAGGAAGGTCCAAACAGTTCTTACCATCGAACTGGATTAATATTTTTATAAAAAATAAGATTGATCTTGTCTTTCCTCACAAAAGCTAATTTTTTCGAAAATTCATAATCTCTGGTAGATTGAATAATTGAGGAAAAGTAAAGCTAAAGGAAATTTGTAATGATTGTGATTAAGTTTTCCAGAATTTCTATGACCTAGTTTTTGTATAGGATCACTTTTTTGTATAGTATAACTATTTTATTGATTTTAATTTTTCTTTGCAAACTATAGTATTTGCAACTCAAACCAAGTATATCTATCAATATCATCATTTGTCATAAGTCATAACTTCCTTGGTCCGCCAGGTTAGTTTTTCGCCAAAAGAAGCCATTTGAAACTTTGACTTTCCCTTCTATTATTATTATTATTATTCATTCATTATCCTGATTTGGCGCCTTATTGGCCCATGCAGGTATCTGTCTACTTCTATTTATATGAGAGGGAAACCTTTATAGTGAAAACCCTCTCTAACTACCTTGTTTAATCTATTGTTTAGTGTTTATCTACAGGAAGTGCACTGGTGCTATCGGCCCATGTGTTAGGCCCTCTCTTTCATATCAACCTTCTCCTCTTTTCCGGCTTAGTTCTCTGGCAGCTATCGTGGCTTCAACGTCCCTTATCAGCCGAAACTGTTCAAGCCATCCTTCTTTTAGGATCCATTGGGTAATCCGAGCTATATCTTCGGGACTATTCATCATTGCTTGAAAGGATCTTACTTTTGCTCTCTTCCACTGATTTCATCTTCCTTTTGCCCATCGTGGGCAGGCCATGATCATATGTTTTACATTTTGAGAGGGGTATCCACATGGGCAGCTAGGTATGTCAACTCCGGGCACTCTTCTTCAGAACAAATAAGAGTTGAACCCAATGTGTTCACTTCTTATTTGCATAGCTATACTACTTTGGGCCCTCGTCAGGTTTCGGTGTAAGTCGCTTGGTGTACCTTTGAAGCTTAAAAGCTTCTCTCCTGTTCTTCCCCTAACGAATATGTTTGATGATTTCCAGATTATGGGATCTGCTGCTGTATTATGTTCAAGGCGTTGATTTTGGATTTTTTTGGCCAAGAATTCGCCCATCCTTGGAATGCTGCGATTTTAATCATTCTCTTTTGTGTGATCTTGGATGTTTCGTTTTTACAAATCGTACTCCATTTCTCTAATTCCTTATCTCGGGGGAGAGTAGCTCTCCTTTCACTTTCTTGGGTTGGTGACCTGATTTTACTGCACGCTGTTTCCATCACTCTCTGGGCTGGTTGGTTAATGCTGAATCCTACGTGTTGAACTCTCTTAAATTTATGGTGTGTTTCTATGGGTAGGATTGCCGTCTCGTGCTCCAGCACCCTTTGGCTAATGGATCTATATGCCCCGGTGATTGCCCTCAGACATCTATTCTGGACTTTTCGAAGAGGGTCTACGATTCTCTGTGGTATCTTTCCATTCGGCCCGTTTTTGGCCCAAATCTGGCTTCCATAGGTTAGTGATGGCCTCACTATAGCGGAGTATAGGATCCTAGCTTTGTGAAACGTTGCTCTTCACGTGGAGTGTGTGAGGCTTGTAACCGACCGTAGCTGGTTCTCTGCTTTCTGTTGAGATTTTTTGATGTGAGCTCCCCAATGGAGTTTTGGGTCTAGGTGAATCCCGAGGATTTTGATTGATGTACCAGGGCTAGCTTCGTGCCCCTGGATTTTTAGTGAAGTCTGGGGTTATGACCTTTTCTCTTTCTTGAGAAGTGTATGAGTTGGTACTTTTCGGGTGCAAATCTCACCCCATGCTTGTTGGCCCACTCCTAGCAAAGCTTATGCAAATTTTCTAGGGTTTGGCAGTTTTCTTCAGTAGATTCTGACCACGTCAGTATGTTGGTGTCGTCTACAAACCCTATTGATGAGGAGTTTGGTGTACAGAGGAGAGGGGTTAGGGTGCTAGCGAAGAATAAAAATAGAATTGGCAATAAAGGGGAGCCCTGAGGAATTCCGGTATTGGTCAAACATTGGTCACCTATATAGTTCCCTAGCTCTATTTTGGTTCTTCTATTTGTTAGGAAGGACGCTACAAATTCGGTGATGCGGTCTGGGATGCCTTTAGCTCGCATAGTGTGGATAAGTCTCCGGTGTGAGACATTATCAAAGGCTCCCGAGATATCTAAGCTTAGGAGTGAGGCTACTTTCTTTTTGTCATTGCCCCAGATTTTGTGGATCTGCTCTGTTAGTAGCTCGACAGCGGTAATAATAGATCTTCCTGGTCTTGCTCCCATTTGCTCGTTTGGGAGGAGTTTGTGCTTTTCGGAAGCGGTCGCGAGTCGGTTGGCTATCATTTTTTCTAGAACCTTCCCCATGGTGTTCAGCAGCGCTATGGGTCGATATGAATTTGGGAGGTAATAGCTTGACTCCTGAGGCTTCCGAAGTACTACTGTAATGGACTCCTTGAACCTTTAGGGGTGATAGCCCTTGAGGCACACGTTGAAAATCTCAGTCAGTTCTTTCGTTAGCACAGCCCTACAGTGCTTCAGTAACGTCCCTGGAATCTTATCTGGGCCTGGTGCTTTTCCTTCCGTTAGTCTGGCAAGTACCTCTTCTACTTCCGTATTTAGGATAGTTTGGGGTATGTCGTCTATTTCTCTGCAATTTTCGTATTCTTCGATGTCACGGGTATCTGCAGGTCTGGGGGTTGGAAAAAAGTAGGATGCCATTGCTGTGGCTTTGTCTTTACTGTTGTCGTGGATGTTACCATCTTTGTCTATAATATTTGGCATCTGTGGGAGGTTGTGTTTCTCGTATGGGTGTTTCCTTGCCCATTTGGCTAATTTCCGGATTTTTGGGGGGTTTTTAGTTGCCTCTGCCACTATTGCTCGCCAACCTATCTGTTTTTCTTTTTTGATTTGATTCTTTTTCGAATTGGTTGCTTTGCAATAGGCAATCCAATTCTCTTCGTTGCCTACTTCAGTCCACTTCCTTCTGGCTCTTCGAGCTTTTTTTACTGCTTGGGAGCATTTTTCAGTCCAGTATGTCTTTGAGAAACGTGTTGGTATTTATTTGGGTACTGGTTCTTCTATACTTTCTTGGATTAACCGGGTTATGTTTGTGACTCTCTGGTCGATCGCTTCAGGAGTGGAAAGTTGGTGTTCCCTGGTTGAGAGGTGGCTTAGCTTGGTCGCTATTTTGATATTTAAACCATCCCAGTCCGCCTTCTTCCATTGTGGCTTTGGGTTAGCCTCTAGCTCTTGTGGTAGTTTTATTAGTAGTTCGGTGATAATTGGGATATGGTCCAATGATGATTCTAGCTCTGCCGATGGCTGGCATCTCATGACCGTCCCTAGGAGTCGATTTGATATGAACGCCAGGTCAAGTGGACTCTAGCTACCCCTACTTCGCCACGTGATCATACCTTCTGGCAGTATTAGGTCCATATTTCTTTCGGTTGTCATTTCTATGAGATCATCAGCAGTTTGGTGGTGACTTAAGACAGCCTGTCCTTCCCATCTAGGGTGATGGAGGTTGAAGTCGCCGACTGAAATGTGATGATCTTCTAGGGAGAGAATTTGTGGGATTCATTTGAGTGTTTTCAGCTCTTTACTGCTATGGGAGAGAGGTGGGGGGTTGTATAAACTGTGTATTCTTACACGGCCGAGCTCTGTCTGGAGACTGATTGTTGTTATATCGCCCACTGCTTCTTCTGGGACTTTCTCGGTTCGTCACTGATCTGTAGCCAGTTGCTTACTAACATAGATGCATGTTCTACTTCTCTTTTTTTGGGGAAATACTAGGTAGTATTCAGGGTGTTTGAGTGTTGTAATTTCCAAGGGGTTGCACCATGGCTCTTGCATCGCCACGACATGATGTTTTTTGGGGTCCAATAAATTCAGGAAGTGGTGCTGTACTTTGTTTTTGCTTTTGCTTTTGCTTTTGTTTACGTTGTAGTGTATGATAGTCCATGGAGTGGTGTCCTTCATTGAGTCATGGTGCACAGCGGTGCTTCGCTCGCTTCTGTAGTAAACTCCCGTGTCACAGTCCGGGACGTCTCTAGTGTTGCAGGTATTGGCACAGTAGGGATGCTTGGCGTCACAGTCGTCCCTCTCGTCATGTTGGGCATTCTGTTTGTTGGCCCTTTAGGTCTTCCGGGCCCTCGACGTTCGATAATCTCCCCGTCTGCTCCAACAGTTTGTGGCCCTAACATCCCAGCTCTCCTCTTTCTTGAGCCTACCACCTGCTAGTCGTAGTCTCAGTTCCTCGGTCGAGTTTTTTTTTTGTTGATAATTTCCGGGGTCTTGAGTACGATTCATCACCGCCTTAACTTTTGTCGCCAATCTAACTGAGCAGCTTTGGTACCAAGATGCATGTCTTTTCCCGCAGTTGCTACTGGCCTCTTTTTAGCTGAGAATTCTCTGGTGTTATACTCTCCTACGCATTTTCCACATTTGGCTTCGGCTGTACACATTTTAGCGATATGTCCGTATCTCTGGCATTTGAAGCACTGCAGAGCACGGAATCCAGAGCGAAATAGCTCTGTTGCTTTGAGTTCGAAGCGTCACATTATGCCCTTGTTGATGGCTCTATCTGCGTGTTCAGCTTGTTTAAACCAGAGGAATAGTGACCCAGCGTTTTTTCCCGGTAACGGCGTTTTTTTAAGCCATGCAGCTCTTCGTATTACAATGCCTTGCAAGTATAGGCTGTTCACCAGCTGTCCCCACTTTTCACACAGTGTTTTAATAATTTCTTGATGATGTACTAAATCTGTAACCCCAGCAGGTTAGAAATTTTCCTAAACATCATTATTTTACTAAGCCTTACATCACGCCATCAGATTTATGTCTAAATCCAATAAAATAAGCTTTATGTCTGATGAAAATTAAATTTATGAATCTAAAGAACCAAGTTTCGACTTTTTATCTTAAGAATTATAGGTCTTTTGAAGCCGTATGTTTTTTCGATAGCACTTATGAGAACTATATGTGATTAGCTCAATAACCACTTTTTTTTTTAAAAAAAAAACCCACTTGAATTATTATTTATAGGCTGTATATACATTCCTCTATTATTCTAGTCAAGTGAATTTCATTGTTTTAGAGACAGGTTATGGGGGCTAATATCTGGTGACAGCAGTAATTGAGCTCGTTGGCAGTGATGCTGATGAAATAGATTTTCGATAAACTCCTAATGCCAAACGATTTCTTATCTATAATGAACTGAGCGTGAGCTAAATTAATTTCTACGATTTTCTTGACATATTATATAGATTTTGTGAGTCTCTCTCCCAGTCCATTCACTGTAGATGTAATCAAATTTTTTTCGTCCACAAACTCATCTTTTTGAAAATTAAATTTATATTTAAATTTTAAGTTTGTTGATGAGATTAAAATGCTCGATAAAAAATATTCTCGAAATAATTCGTACTGCTTTGTCAGGATCTTGCCCACGCACCAAGGCTAGTAAAGTCGGAACCTCATGGTGGAATAAAGAGTGTAAGCTAGTATCTAAGGCATACTGTATAGCCCGCCGCACTAATTCTTCAATATTGGAAAAAAATAGAGCTTCGCGCTGCTATAAGACGTGCAAAGAAAATCATTAGAACTCGCGTATTGCAGAAGCCGGAACTTTACCAGATGTGTACAGAATAGTAAAATGGCATAATACTGCTCAAAGATACCAATCACCACCTTAAACGATGATGAGAGTAGTATAGAGATATAGAATCCGCCAAAGCATAGCTTCTATATAGAGAGTTGTTATGCCGACACTTAGATGTTATGGATATTCCCTCAGACACTCCAACAGTCTCCCAAAGAGATATTCCATGGGAGCAAATTTCGATTACAGAGGCATATAGAGCAACCTGTCAAGTCACATCATCCTGCCCAGGGAAAGACGAACTAACTGCGATGGTCCTCCGTAAAGCTTGGACTATGCTGGGTCAGAGGATCACTCACTTCTTTTATGCTTGCATCCGACTGGGGACCCACCCCCGGACATTTAACACGGCGAACGTTGTTATTATCCCAAAGCCTAGAAAAAGAAATCACAAACTCCTCAAATCATATCGGCCTATATCTCTACTTTCTTGTTTAGGAAAGGGTCTTGAACGTCTTATCGCGCGCCGTATCTCCTTCTGGACGTTAAAATTGAACATCCTTGCTCGTAACCATTGCAGCGCAGTAAGTCGCCGCTCAGCAGTTGATCTAGCCACTGCCCTTCACTGTGATGTACGCACTGCTTGGGAAAGAGGAAAAGTTGCCGGTATAGTAAAAGTCAATGTGAAAGGTGCCTTTGATGGAGTCTTACGCAATCGTCTCATACTAAGACTTCGCGCTCAAGGGTAGCCTAACTGTCTCATTAATTGGGTAGACTTATTTCTCTCTGACCGGTGGGCATGTATTTTTCTCGATAATATATCAACTGAGCCTATCCCACTATTATGCGGACTCCCATAGGGGTCGCCAGTATCACCCATTCCCTTTCTGCTTTATGTTGAACCACTTCTTAGATTATCCCGAGGGCATTTTGGATACGCGGATGATGCAGCAATTATTGCTTCAGCAAATTCCCTAACTGACTGCCACCTTAAACTTCAAAGGTAACTAGATCGAACTATATCACGGGGAATAGATATTGGGGTAGTATTTGACAATCCCAATACTGAACTACAATATTTCCATAAAAAAAGAAAAATGATCCGATCCACCAATTTTATCTGGGGACAATGAAATACTTGCTAACAACTTCACCAGATGGCTAGGTGTATTTTTCGATAGGAAACTATTTTTCAAAGAGCATGTGCGCCGCACATGTCAAAGAACTCGCATAATAACTGATCATGTTCGCCAACTCGGCAACACCACTCGAGAAGCAAAGCCCTCACTACGATAGTCAGTCCAAGGCTATGTGTTTGCTACCCTTCTTTACGGTGCTGAAACATGGTATGGTCCACATACTTCACAATGGGCTTTTAATCGACTACAATATGTTATGAATCGTGCAGCACGTGCAGTGCTTCCAGTTTACAAGACAACTCCAAACTCCGTTCTCTTGAGAGAAAACGGCTGAGGCCCAGTTGGGGCCTGGCTAAATCGTATCCATGACCGCCTAGCTATACGCACAGCTGCTGCAAACTCTGATCATCCCCTCAGACGTCAATGGAACTCTACTCATATGAGATAGATTAGACAACGTCAAGATATAGAGCTCTCCTCAGACCACAATGAACCAACTTGGAATATGACGAATCGTAACGCAATTTTTCGGGAGATTGGAGCCGTAGGATGTCCAGATGACCTGGAGATTTTTAAACAGTGGGGACAATCACGTAACCCTCTTGACTTGACAGTATACTCGGACGGTTCAATGAATGTTAGTCAGAATAAAGGAGCTGGATTCTGCATTTACAGAGGTTCCCAAGAAATTTTACATGGATGTATCCCATTGGGCCGCACAATGGAGGTTTACGACGCTAAAGTCATCGGAGCACTCGAAGGGCTCAGAGTAGCCTGCTAATATATGATGGGACGATTTGCTACAAATGTGGCAATCTGCTTGGATAATCAGGAGGCCGCAATTAGACTACGCTCTGGTCAACCGCACTTATCTATTTCAAACAAAATAAAGGAATTTCAAACTTTCTGCGATATATGGAAAAATAGGAGGGGAGCAATCGGGGTCCAATGTGGCACAGTATTGGTAAGATGGATTCCTGGACATCGGGGAAATATAAGAAATGAACGAGCCAATACCCTCGCCAAACAAACTTGTGACCAGCATGTGTAAGGGTCGGATGGTAGTGTGGTATGCCATCCGGGCCCTTCTCCTAAGTAGAGTCTGGGTAGCCTGGGCACCTACCCCACTTGAGACGGGAGATGGTTGGTTCGAATCCAACAGACCTAACCACATTTCGTGCGGTGGATATTTACAGGATGGTGGAGGCATGTCTGGATAATCCAGGGTTTGTAATTTCCTTGGATGTATGTTAACGGTTGGGGATTGACCAATGGCGAAGAAAAAGTGATTGTACTTCATAGTGGCATTTACAAATGGAATCTGAGGCATGAGTGTATCTAATGAAAAATTTGAATCATCTAAAATGTAAATAAACACTGTCACTGTGTCATAGCCTAGAGGCTGCATACACGTTAATTGAATTAAAAAATAAAAAAATGAAAATGAAAATAAAAATAAAAATAAGAATAAAAAAGACCAGCATGTGGATCCAGGATGCTGACATCATCCTCGGTTAATGACTATATATTATTTAGCTATACTGTAACTAGGATAGAATATACATATAGATCTTGAATACTGAATTGGCTTTACTACGACGTGAATATCCGTTGTAGTGTGAGTTACCAGCTACAGATCTAGCCGGCAAATATACACAAGCAGACGACGCGGACTTTAAAATCAATTGCACGTGCAAAAAATTACGCACAAACCGTGTAAAATAATGCATCCTTAGATTTTTGGAATAGTTCAGCGTCAGAACGGCATAAATTACTTTGCATTTAGATGATCACGCGAATTCCATTCGAACTTTAAATATTGACAAGACTCTGGGTAAGCTTCTTGCAGCTCGTTCCGCCCATGGCGACTTTGCCGTCTATCATAGACGCTTCAAGCACAAAGATACAGTCACAAATTATAAATGCGGTTCAGAAAAGACACCTGAGCATCCTTTCTTTTGTCGAAAAATGCGACGGAGATCTAAAAGACCAAGATGTCCTCGAGGAAGTAACACAAAGGAAAATATAAAATGGGCTCTCAGCTCAGTTCAGGGTACTCGCGCTTTCCAGATATGGTGTCTGAACGAAAAGCCCTATGGATAGGCACAAGATTTACGAGTTATATCGTGCGAGATAGATGAAAAAAAAAGACCCTACTCCAAAAATGGGAGTAAATAAGTGCTCAGCCGGATTACTTTATAGATGAAACGAAGAATCTGGAGTTGAATTTAGCATTTGTGTTGCTTCTTTGACCTTCTGAGGCACTCAGGTCAAATGTGCAGGTAAAATAATATACGTAGTTAGATAGATGTGCCAATTAGCCTTATGCTGCGCAGGCACGCCAAACGCCCCTTTGGAGGAACGAGGCCGGGCTCTGCCTGTGAGCCTGCTTGGCGTTAAACGGGAAAACAAAAACAAAAAATTGAAACTGTGTGATAAACTATCGATCCACAACGCTCCAATTTCCCCAAAAGGACGGTGTGCGTGGTAATAATTATTTGTTCGGTTGGCCTTAGCTCCACTCACCCCGTTGTCGTACTTACAACAGGGTGAGGGACAGGAACACACAATTCTTTTATATGCCAACCACAATACTTTATTCCTAAACCCTACATCACCATCAATATTAACCTATTTCGTATTACAAAAAACGTTTATCAGTACTTTCTATCCTGTCAATAAGTAAATGAGAAATAAAGAAGACCAAGTCGGTAAATAAGAAGCTACATATTTGGTCGAAATCTGCGTCGCCCTACATTGAATTTACGTTTGTAGCAATATTGCAATACAACCATAAGATTTCACATTCCATTTTTGTTATTTGTCGAAATTTCAGAAACTAATAAGTAGAAATCAGTCTAAAACTCCACGATTTATAGGCTTCTTGAAGACATTGTTGGGATTAGAAACAGATGATATCACAAAGCTGGCATCAAATTGCAATACGCAAATGCCACAGCTTTGCTACAGCTTGTCGGATTAGCCCAAGTCTCTGCCTATCAGCGTGAATAAACAGCCCGCTCGGTGATAAATCACGTTAGGAGTTTTAAATGTGGCCTTGTATTCCAGGTTTGAGCCGGGAAAAATATACAAATATGCAAATTATAAATTAATCTAGTGCTCATATTCGGAGGCTCTATTTTACTAATGTCTAGAAGATATATTATGTGCTGGTATTTGGGACCGTTGAAGAAGTTCGATGTCATAGAAATACAAAGTGTCTATCATACGAGAATGTTTTGCGTCGCGACAATCAAATACATGAAAGTAGTAAATGCTACGTAGATCGTCACAGCATCACATGTCAAACATTGATTGATTGTCCTTATACACTCTCTGTACTGAAGGCATCCTATTTTTGAAGAGCAATCGCAATTATCAATCAGTCGCATCTCCCTCTTTGACCAACAAATATTAAATATTTTTATTCCCTCTATGTTCCCATTTCTGGCAAGCGCAAGCAAAATCTCCCACATCAAGACCAGAGAAATCCTCAGAAGATCAATAATGACCATCCCTCTACATTCACACCGGCTTTTGAGGACAATTTATCTCGATTTTGGCTCACAAGTTAAGCTCCCAGAGAGTTTGATCGATGAAACCGGCTCCAAAAAGCTCTCAGCCATCCATCCAAATCACCATCACTTTTACCTCTACTCCCACTAGTCACCCAAAAACAGCTCGGAGACATCTCCCAAATAGCTAGGAGTAGGGGCTTTGACTTAACTGATCTTAGAGGTGTATGTATTAACTAGCTTGGCCCCTTGAATCCCATTCAAATCGTGAATCTGACAAATTTCTAGTATCACGAGCCAATGGAGCACGGTTCCACCAATGATGGCTCCACGTCTTGTACGCGTCAGACTATAACTATAACCACCAAGACAAAAACTCTGGATCCCGTGACAGAAACTTCTAAAAAAAGCTGAGTGATATTGGGGTATTTTATTCTGGAAAACTTCTCCCTGGTGCTGGCCCTATTCCAAAACCCGAGAATCTTGCACAACTGCGAAAAAGAATCCTACGACGAAGAGTGTTACTTTCTCCCAGCAGATTTACGGATGCCGACCATCAGGTCTTTGAGCAAAGTTATCATACTTCTAAGACTGAGAAGGACATCATGAAAAATTTCATTCTCTGGAAAAAAGGCACCAGTCAGGAAAGAGGCCGCAGCTATGCCAATAGAATTTTCAATAACTCCCGGTCACTTATAGCTGGGATTGTTAGCGGAACACCGGACAAGTGCTATGATTCAAACTCTACCGACGTAAAAACTGAGTTGCAAAGGGAATTCAGAGATTCGATATTCCCTTCGACAATGGAATATATGCCAGTCGCTCCGAATTTCTTTCTCGGGATGAAGAGTGGATTTGGTATGCCGACTTTGGCGGATCAGCAAGCGCTCCACACGGGTGCACTGGGTGAAAGAGGCCAAATAGCTTTGCAGGCTTAGCGCAAAGAAGGGCAAGAACTGGATAAAATGGCCCCCACCATTACATCGACTTATCATGTGGGCGTTAATGAAATGCTTTCTTTTCATGCAGAGAGCTCAAGAATTCAGGATAATCGAAAAGATTATTACATTAATAGGGTTTTTTGATACTCAACAATAAATGACACTGAAAGTTTTTGGAGGAGTGCATCCACTTATCGGAACCTGCGTGACTTCGCTGAAGAGCAGAGGAGTCGGTCCATTGCTTTGAGAAGTAGTATTGCCATAGGACTGGAGACGCAAAAAATAATATAAAATGAATTATAAAACCGTGTAGATTTTCCTTGTATTTAATGACCCCCCCTTCCCGATAGCAAAGGGGCTCTTGTGTCGTTATAACTCGTCCCTTATGAATAGGAGAAGTTCAAATGGGATTTCGTATCTCTAAAAACAAAGGTTTTTTTTTTCATACTCTGAGTGACGGCCCATGGCTCCAAATTTTGTAGTGAAAAAAATTATTCTAAATCTACCAGTCTACTCATACTTGATCCAAATAATTTATCACGAAGGCGAGCTAAAGAAGCAGATAGACGAGCCAGACGAGCCAAGCTCCAGCACGTATGATGCTACGAGTGACAGCTTCGAGTCGAATACAAAGCCAGATTGAAAGAGTCCAAATCCGACTGCCACATTGTAGTTTATTTGCTGAACATGAGCACAAGAAGCAATTGTGTAGAGGAGATTTCGGGCTACTGGGTATAATCGTGTTAATCATCCCTCAAGAGTAGAACAGAACTAGATGTTAAAAAAAATTTAGAGTTTTAGTTGAAGAGAATTATTTATCATTCACCATAGTTCTTCAACAATAATTCTAGTATCAATATTTTTATCACATAACTTGAGATTTCTCAAATATCGATTTCACTCAAATCTCAATTGACAATTTGATAAATCATACAATAATGCAATTCTCGTATTACCATGTGCATAGATACAATGATAGTCCAGCATATTGAAGACTATGTATTGCATACAAAATATGTCTTAACGATTACCCTAAACAGCATCATTAGGTTTTCTAAACAATTATTTATCACATAGGCTCAGTTAATTAGTTTGATTTTGAAGGCGACAAGATTCCGGCTTACAGGGTAGATGGTAGGAATGGAGGGGGGCGCACAGGAGCAAGGGGTGTAAATATATATCAGCCGCTTGAATACCACCAAGGGCTCTCTGATCAACGAGATGAAAGTGCTTTGGAAGACTCAAGATCTTCTGTAGAAACCGATAGAAAGACAGATGCAAAAGACTCTCTTTAATGTATGGCATTCTGATAGGACATGTAAGGAAATTAGATTTTGGTAAGGAACTTAATTCTCCAACGAAAGTAAAAGCATTAAAAGTAAGCTTAGTATGTCCGTACAATAAGTTAACTCTTTAATACTCATCCATCACCCTTACAGCCGAAGTTTAAGTATAATGACTGCATGAAATGATACAGCATCAATATGGGATATAGAAATGATGGTATGTGTTCTTCATTGAAAAGGTACGGCTCGAAATGAACCGACTTTAAATGATGTGACATTGTATATTTGGCGAAAGCCCAAAGCTTATATGATGCATGAACTTTAGTAGAGTTCATGATTAGGCAATTCTGATATTTGAGGCGAAAATGTTTTTTTTTTAATATCAAGTTATTCTTATCCAGATATAATTTCCAAAGGATGGATACCCCTTGAGCATCGACTAATACAATCGAGAATTTTTTTTTCTTTTTTTTGAATCTAAACAATTATCTGTATTTTTTTTCAACGAAATTGCTACGCAGAGACCCTTGATATTGTAGTGGTCAATAAATCCCTTCACTTGTATAGGTAGTTCTTGTATATCGAGCACTTTTTGCCAGGCATAATCAAAAAATTGGAAGGCAATATAGCTTAGAGATCTGGTTATAGCACATCCTCGATCACTAAGTTATAAATGCGGCCGAAGTTGCTGTTACGCCTCGCCAAAAGTGTCCCTTCGTGATGCCGGGTTGAATGGTGCCTTGGAATTTTCGGAGCTAATAAGAGGATGTGAATCCTCGCTTTTGGATTTGTCAGCTGGGATTCCCTTCGCAAGCAATTGTATTGATGGAGGTTGGTGGATGATAGAATATCATTCTCTCGTTAAGCCATTTTTGAGCTTTACTACCGAGAATCGAGATGGAATAGTGAGTGTCGAATACGGGGTCCCATAAGAAGCAGCAATATCGAAACATCGCCCTTCCACAATCCCTACCCTTTCACCAATGGTTGAGGCGGGGCAGGATGGGATGTGGGACTAAATTAAGAAGGCAGGCATGGGATAATCGCAAATGTCGACAAGATCGCATCTTATCGATTGATGCAAGCTCAACGGGATAGCACATCCACTTCCGCAGCAAACAACATAAGATGTACCTCGATCAAAAGTCGCATTGTCATTGTCAAGCAACAGAAGTGTCAGAAAGCATGAAGGTGGCTTATCTTTCGAGAAGGTTATAGAAGCTTCTAGAAGCTTCTAAAGCTAAACAGATATTGAGAAT
Organism: Oidium heveae; assembly: GCA_003957845.1. Taxonomy (NCBI): domain Eukaryota; kingdom Fungi; phylum Ascomycota; class Leotiomycetes; order Helotiales; family Erysiphaceae; genus Oidium; species Oidium heveae. The sequence continues at coordinate 68,569 of QVIK01000208.1, forward strand.
ATTTTGCTTCAAGCGCTATCCAGAAGATGCTAGAAACGCTTGATTGATGGAGTATGAGCAGCGCCCATATCGCTTGAGAAGATGGTCGAAGATGGAAGAAGGGTAGCTGAGATGTATAAATTGGCGACAGGACACTTCATAGAGCATAGGCAAGATTTCAAAGATAAAAGATAAATTCTGAACATCAAAATACTTTGCAATCAACCTTACACGAACACATTTGCATGTAAGTACCCTGGTAGTCACTGCTCGATGTTTCATTGGGCATGGCCTTGAATGGTGACCAGATACTAACGTGTGTCTAGTCTAGCTATTAAACTCAACTTTAATCCTTCGCAATGGCTCTCTTCCCACGATCATTCATCACCAACGATCAATCGGCCTTTCCACCGATTTTTCGTCTTCTGGACGAATTTGACCAGTACTCGCGCGGCGCAGACCGGTCCAATCAGCTATCGAGTCTGAAGACTTTCACGCCGAAGTTCGACATCAAAGAGCTCCGGGACTCGTACCAGCTACATGGGGAGCTGCCGGGCATTGACCAAAAGGATGTGGAGATCGAATTCACGGATGCATCGACGCTCAACATCAAGGGGCGGAGCGAGCGAAACTACACAAACGGGGGTGGAAAAGATAAAAGCGAGTCATCAAAAGATGCGGCCAAGGACAGCCAAGAGAAGAAGGAGGCGGAAAACACGTTCTGGGTGATGGAACGCAGTGTAGGAGAGTTCTCGCGGTCGTTTGGGTTTCCGGTGCCGGTTGACCAAGACGCGGTCAAAGCATCGATGAAGAACGGAATACTGAGCGTGGTAGTACCGAAGGCCAAGAAACAAGAGAGCAAGAAAATCACGATACAGTGAACAGTGAGCAGAGTAAAGCGAAATGGGGGGAAGAAATTCTAATGGAAGTAAACATCGTTTTAGCGATAATGGGAGAGGATAAGATTACGAGAGTACGACTACGAACGATATCATGGTTTTATATACAACCAAAAGAGGGAGGACACGGAAATACACGGGACGGTACACAACTGGGCAGAAATAATGGGATTAAAGCTGGCTCTTATATTGTACAATTAGTAAATATTGTAAAAAAGGTGTTGTATATATATATATTTTTCAATTTATAAAAAGATAAACATTCCTTGGCCTAACAAATAAAATGTGACTCGAATAAAGATTTCAACTGTGAGCTCGATCTCTGATATAAAAATTATCTTCTTGACGATTCTTCTGAGAAAATCTAGTCTCTGGAGTTTGCTAACAGTGATCTCTCCGAGAAAAACATGCATGCCTAATCTCGGCTGGTTCTATTGTTTCTGCAGATACATTTCAGGTTCGACGGGCAGATAACAAGCAAAGAGCTCAGCTGGTTCCTTACACCTACCCTTCTGACTATCCGATCGAAGCCTCAAACTACTCTGATCTTGCAACAAGTATAAATTCATGTCTGTTAGGAGCGAATTTCAACTTGGAATAGAGTTACCGGTAACAACGTATATTTATTTTTTAACCATCGGTCCTGGAAGATGTGGAATTCATTTGGGATCACTATAGGCACTATGGTAATCAATGCCTTTTTCAAAATTGGTTAGAATACTTAAGCTCTTTCTTGTTAGGTCACCACTCGCTTTCTTGGTAGTTGGATAATCGCTGGTATTCCCTTATATCTGCAACTAGCTTGTTTGAATTATATGGTAGTTAAGAAGTACATATGGAGCCTATAGACTAGCTGTTGTGATTGACAGTGTGATAAAATGAAGTTTGTTATGTTTATTCAATGTTATTAATTTCGTATAAGAAGAAAACCATCTCTGACTACAGGTAACAGTACATTTATACATGGAAGATCCTTAGCCCCGTCCGTACTGTAACCCAGGTGATATTGTTTATATTATTATGTAGGCATTGCAATGATGCTAATCTTAGTTGCTACAGCAACTATATTCGCTTAGGTTTACGCTTAAGCATAAAACACGGTCAAACCGTGACATTACCCCCTCGTTCAGCTTGACAGAGGCCAATAAATGTTGTTTTTTTTTTTTTTCTTAACTTTTGTTCTTTTTCCTCTTGTTGTTATTTGGTCCATTGTTTGACTCTGCAGAGCCCCATTTCGATTCCCAATTATCTAGAGCGATTGTATCTTGTAAATTACTTAGCGAGGTCCACTCTGGAGTAGGGTTACCTGTCCATTTTACAAGAGCTTGCCGCTCTCCTTTCCAGCTTCGACATCGAATAATCTCGTCTATATAAAATTCTTCTTCACCCTCAATATCGACTATTGTATTTGGCTCTTCATCCTCAATTTCCTGTGATGGTAATGAGTTTTCGTTTGCGGGCAATAACATGTCAACGTGAAAACGGTTATGAATTTTTCCTTTGACATTTAATTCGACATCTTCTGGAGAAATTACCTTGGTAACTGTAAATTTTGCATGTTGCCAACCTAATTTTTTTGATGGTTGTTCATCTAGTTTAATATTACGCAATAAAAGCCAAACTCTATCGCCAACAGAGTTTCTTGGGGCCGGTTCTCTATTCTTGTTGGCTTGCTCTTTGTATTTTTCTTGTAGAGCTGACATAGCGACTTGCATAAATTCGGTTACTTCTGAAAGACGTTTGACAAAGGTCTCTGCTCTTTCTTTTCCTGTTGAGGCTGGTATAGTTGATTTATGGTCAATGTTTTGAATAGGGGCTATGTGGTAACCATGTGAAGCAAAGAAGGGACTTATACCCCCTAATGATATAACATCTCGATTGTTGATAGCTAATTGAGCTGCCGGTAGATGATCTGCCCAATCACTTTGTGTGTATGTGACATACGCTCTTAGATATGTTTGGATTTCTTGATTGGCTCTTTCGGTAGAGCCATCGGTCTGTGGGTGGTAAGCTGTACTTAATCTTTGATCCATATTTGTCAATTCGCACATTCGTCTCCAAAATTTGCTTGTCCAATTAGTGCCTCGGTCGCTGGTTATAGCCCTTGGAAATCCATGGTATCGCCAGTGACATGTTAAGAACCTTTCTGCGCATGATTCGGCGTCCATTTTATCCATTGCTTCCAATGTAACAGATTTTAGTAATCGANCGAATCCATGGTATCGCCAGTGACATGTTAAGAACCTTTCTGCGCATGATTCGGCGTCCATTTTATCCATTGCTTCTAATGTAACAGATTTTAGTAATCGATCGGTCAGTACCATAATGTTAGTTGCACCTTTTGATTCAGGAAGATCAACCATAAAATCAACCGATA
>QVIK01000209.1:0-48960 GCA_003957845.1 Oidium heveae
GATTCTATTATCTGGAGCGTTATCGGGAGCTTTGAGGCGTTGGACTGTACGAATTCTGGGTTGAGGTCCGACTAATCTGATGGGCGGAGGCTGCTTAGGAAGTGCACTGGAACTGTGGCGTAGGAGGGGGAGGCATGGATAGAATCCTCTAGTCCTGATTTTTGAATTTTACTTGATTTACTTGATAACTTGCCACTGGTGAAGCCTCGTATAGTTTCTGCGATGTGCATAGCAACTTGTTGTGCTAAATGCTCCTGAGCAGTGTCTTTAAAACTTTGAATAGCCTGATCAAGGGCCTTTGATATAGTAGTTAGAACCGTGTGCTTTACCTGAAGGGCTTCGGATGCTGCTTGGAATGCGGCATCTGTCGTCTGAGTGAGAGAAGCAGTTGGCTCTTTCTGTGTTTGAAGAAACGGACGGTTTTCCGAACCTGAACGGGTAATTGTAGATGGAATAGCGCACGGTATTTGCTGTGAAAATTCGATATTCTTCTTTTTGCGTGGTCTACAGCTTGGGGAGGGTGAAGAAAAAGGGTCGGACCGTGACGATCGCGAAGGTGTCACAGGAATGGGGGACATGTCGCCGCACATGTCGACATCGTCCGCCATTGCTCTAAGAGAGCAGAGGAGGAGCTGAATGGAATTATTGAAATCTAAAACAATGGATATAATATATTCTTAGACTTGNGGGGGACATGTCGCCGCACATGTCGACATCGTCCGCCATTGCTCTAAGAGAGCAGAGGAGGAGCTGAATGGAATTATTGAAATCTAAAACAATGGATATAATATATTCTTAGACTTGTTATTATAGCTGAGCATGAATTGGTGGGTATTGCCTGTGTCGATAAGGTATGGTTAGTTCCCTATATTATTTATATAGTTAACGCTGACTTGAGGTTCTATCTACGTATAATCACGGTACTAGTTGAGTAGTTTATGTAACCCCTGTAAGTGATCACCGGTACAGAGATTAGGTATGTAGCCACTCTAAATTATACGAAATTTTGACAGGAAGAATAAAACTTAAAGTGACTCAACATACCTTACCCAGAAACTACTTGTCTCATAGCTAAGCTCATAATTTGTGATAAAAATTTAACCACTTTTAAGCTGCTGAAATTTCCTTGACGTCCTAAATTCTGCCTCACACTCTATGGTATGTTATGAAAAATAAATTTTCAACGACTTGATAAAGAATCATTCTAAAGAAAGTTATATTTGAAAAAAATCACTAAGACTGTATCTAGGCGCACCGGATTATTACTCAAGTCGTAATAGTGGGATCTCGAGTACTAGGTCGAGCTCTTTTCGAGGCATATAAACAAGCTAGTGCGTCTTCTGCATATGCTCAAGCTCAAGCTCGCAATCCTAATAAAGCCTCATTAATCAATCTATCTTCCCACGGCCTTACACTCGATGAAGCCTGTAAGATCCTTAATGTTAAACCTCCAAAGGATGGTTCGATAGATACTGAGGAGTTGATGGAGCGCTTCAAGAAACTCTTCGACGCTAATGATCCTAAAAAGGGAGGTAGCTTTTATTTGCAGAGCAAAATTCTTAGGGCTAGAGAAAGAATAGAGGCCGAAGTTAAACAGGCTAAAGAGAAGGCTTCAAGAGAAGAAGAAATAAAGGCTGGCTGGAAACCAAAGGTTTATAAAGATCGATAGCCTATATTGTACAAAGTAACCTGAATTATTGGACTTGAACCAACAATCATCTATCTTCAGCAGGATAAGAGCTTGTGCTGTACTGGTTCAGCCTTAGAAAATAGCCTAGGTGCTTTATTACGACATTATCTGGCCAGTACAGATATGATTGTTGCTGTATTATCAACTATTATCAACCGCAAATAAAAAAACTCCATATATAACGGAGATAAATCTTGGAATCAAAATCAGTTTAGCACGGCGTTCCGGGGTTGTAGAATAGATCATTGTTTTAAGGCAAAACTACTTCAGAAGCTCACAGTTACAACCAACTCCTCAGCTAGGGAATAAATATTATCATCTTTCTTTAATTACTGTTCAAGGTATGAAAGATAATGCACAGGGAAAATACCGAGGGACAAAGTGATCCTTGAATCATAAACATTCAGGACACTATCAAAGTAAATTGATAAATCACAATGACGCGTGCTCTCACGTCATTAATTTTCTCATCCCGACTTAATCTGTTTCCCAAATGGCCAGAGCCACAAATATAACAAATGATTCTTTGCTCATCTTTCAATTTCTATTACAAGATGCAGAATCTGAAATCGTGGTTTGAGATGTATTTTTTTATTTAATTGCAAAATCTAGCGGTGCATAAACCTAATCAGATTCAAAGGTTAAATTTACTTCCACATAAATCTGTGAAGCAAAAGCCTAAATACTCTTTCCTATCTATCAGGAAATAATTTAAATAAACTCAGGAAGTAATACTGATGTTCTAACTTACAAATTCTGCTACAGAATACATACCCTACAAAATTTACATAGATTTCCGTTGGCATTAATAAATAAATATCCTTGTCCTGATTCTTGAGCAATTGGGAGCTATCTCTCCGTAGAATTATCCATTACGAAATTTTGAGCTATTAATTTTCATAACATCATGGGTAGTTTTACGGGAATGGTATAATAGATCAAATAGAAACTTTGATGAAATTTGAAAAATTGTTAACAAACTTTCCAAGATCACGACCGTGACCAAGAATATTAAATTGACATACATCAAAATGATTTCTTTTCATATGCTTGAAAAAAAACAGCTAGTATCAACACATTGATCTTGGCATCCTATTTCAAACGTATCTATGCTATTCTAACTCATGTTTAGAGTAATACTAAAAAGTTTCATATTATCATTAATATTGTAAATTATATTCTTCTCGAAGTAACCTTGCTATCAAAACATAAAAAAAAATAAAACATCCAATCAAAGTTAACTTGTTCTTTTGAAACCAACTCCGTTTGTCCTCCAAAGATTGACTGCCCTTGTCGACAATGCTCAGTACATTTGAAGCTGTATTTGAGCTTAAATTTGAGCCAATGTCATTTTTCCCGCATCCACTTGCCGTGTCAACAATTTGTTTACCGGTAATGGGATCTATTCTATTTTGCTCTATCCACTCCCAATTTTCTTTGTCTAGTTGAGGCCATTCTGATCTAAACTTAGATCCTCCGTCACCTGCTTTTACATTCCCCTTTTGTATGGTCTTATTATCTTTCCAGCTGCCACCTCCAGTGCTGTTCCACCATCTCGTTCTTGAAGCTGCCCATTTCCGCTCAGATACTGAAGTACTTACTGACCCCGTGGTCATTTCTTCTGAAGTCATAAATGACAGGAGACCTATCAGAATAGTTGAGACTTCCCAAGCTGGATTAAATGACTTAGGGTGAAAGTCAGAGATGGAGAGACAAAGACGTGCAGAGGGTTGAAAGCGCCCGCTTGGAGTATGCATTCGAATAGCAGGTGGGGCAAAAGGATAGTTTGATGGGAATACTAAGGTACCCCAATATTGACCATTGTGGTACGGAGTATCCGGTGGACCGGTGAGAATGTAATGCCATCTGAAGGAGTCAGTGGGTGCCACTCGAGATCAAATTTTGACGCAGGGAGATACACTCAAGGATATTGGCTTCCGAAGGGTGTGCAATGATGTACGGAGGAGGGTTCTCTAAAATGGATTTGTACTCGCGGGTCAACTACAAAGGATCAGTATATATCTACTGACAGAGAAAAAGAATATATACTCGTTTATTTGCTGCTCGACTCGCCATGATCTAGAGCTCTATGTGTCAAGAACCTTAAATTTTCTAGACTGAGACTCAAACCAGAAATTAAAACTTCGGGAAGCTTTTAGCATAAGTATCTATGTATGGAATGTATTAACTATGGAGGAACAAATACGAGTTCCAGCGAGAAGTATTAAACAGCTGTTACGTCCATTGCGCCGCTCTATTTTAGATCTCGTGTACCGAAGTAACAGTGTCACCTGTGTTTTGGCAGTAATAATTGAACCCCTAGCTAGCCCCACTTTACTTCGTCCATTATGGATAAAACACAGTCAAAACTACAAAATATAGAATTATACACAGCAATAAATAGTTGTCAAAATAATGTCCATCTGCCACAGGATTTCCTCTCATAAATTAAAATATCTTAAACCTCTTAGACAAGCTTCTTATCCTCCGATCTTATAATTTGGATATTCGATATTTTGGCAAAGATCACAAAATCTCGGGCTTTCAATGAGTCACTATTAACATTTCTTTGTGCTACTGGTGCTGTTCCAAATCATCATATAAAACTATATCAGTAGGTAATATGTAATATTTCTATGCCCTCATTGGTGTGGGTACCTTTCCATCAGTAAACCTGATACTGCTGAGTTTCGCTTTCCGTGAATGATTTCTTTAGCGTTAGTATTACTATTGCTTACATAATAAAGCTGAAAAGTTTTGTTATTGATAATCCAGGAAATTTAAAATGATCTAATATCTTCCCGTTTATTTATTGAAGGTTCCAGAAACAAAATAGGAGGTGCTTTGATAGGTACGGTCCATCATACCATTTTAAGCTAGCCTAGTAGTAAAGTGCTATTGGTTGCTAAGAGGAATCAGAGCCGGAAGATAGTATCTGTCATCACTGTGACGTAAGCTTGAATCCCATTATATCCGAGCGCGAGTAATTGACGGCACCGTCAATTAACCTAAATGTGACAACAACGTCCTTTCACCCCAATCAATTCTCATTACAGATCTAAACACAAGATAATTATAATCGTCGTAATTACTTCTTCGAGCGGACTGACCTCAATAATTACTGCAAACTCTGGCGGGACCCTACGCCCAACTCTGTTAGGGATCTCCAAAGCAATGCACAAAGCAGAACTAGACAGGAAAGAAAGATTAGATTTGGCCCAAGAGTTCTTAGCTATTATCCATGCCTAGGCCAAGAGTAAACGAAAAACATCAGCAGCAGCTACAGTGACGCCATTCATTGACAGTATCGCCCCGTTGTAACAACGTTTGCAATCGGCGCAGCGCAAACATATAAGCCCCTCTATAAACCACAACTACTCCTAGGGTAACCTAAACATCTGTGGTACCAAAATTTTTGCTACCAGGAAAACTCAAAGGAAATAAATCTCTAGAAGTAAAAATCGTCGGAAAGCAGCAAAGCTACCAGGCTCTCCGGTAGCACCTATTTCCCGGAAGCATACTCAGCAGACAAATAATACTCTCCAGGATACTCGTAAAGAAAATAAGTGCCTTTTTCTCCGACTATGAGAGGATCATAAATGGCGCAAACTTTTACCAATCACCATTAAAAAAATAATTGCCGATCAGGCTGGAGTAGCGATATCTGCAATTGCATTTATATACCAGGTCTGATCTAGCATGGCAATCAAGTCTGTATCAGACGCGATCAGAGAATATGTCCTTGGGGTAGCAATATCGCTTCAAAAAGACGGCACCACTTTAGAAGCAGCCTCGGACTGGTCATCGGTTATAGTTCCTAAGTTGCCACTACATATAAGAACACAAAATGAAAACATACTTGTGAAAAATGAGAGGGTGGCAGTAGAATTTCAATCAGTCTGTGGCGTTACACCAGTACAGGTGCAGCTAAACGAAGTAAAGTTAGGACAATTCTACACAAACTGGATTATACAAATTAAGCAAAAACTAGTAAAATATAAATTTAGACTTTTTGATGAAAGTCGACCAGCAATTCCTTTCATGCAGTAATGCCCTATCAAACATTTTCATCGATGTTGGGGATTCCACACTACATGAGCCTGCACCATAGGACAACGCTGCGGACGGTGCACTGGCGCCACGAGAAAACAGAATATATGGCTAAGACATCAAAACGTTCAAACTGCGCGGAACCTCATGAGTCGAGCAGCTACAACTGCATGGCTCGACCCAGACGGTATGATGGTCTGATGATACCACGCACGCCGGTAGAACTGCGTGTCATCAGGGAGCGCGGTACCGAGACTTCCACACAGCTCATGAAGGGTTAGCAAATAAGTGTAAAGACGTTGAGATAATCAGCAGTTCGAAAGCAGCGGTGCTGGAGGAATGAATAGTACACCAACACCTCAAAATAGCAATGGAATTTATAATACCCTTTTATTTCACCATGTGAACGTGGGGAAGGGCGGGTCGAACATGAATATTGCACTACTACAGGCCTAGGAGGCAGAAACTCACGCAGTGATCATACAAGAACCATGGAATTGAATATGGATGGGCAATTTACAATAAAAAGCCATCCTGGCTATAATAATTATACGCCCATAGGAGAAATAGGAGTGAGACCATGTACAATCACACATGCTAAGAAGGGGCTTCTGGTGACTCATGTATTTCCAGTAGGCCCAGGGTAGATAGCCGACTACTGTTTTATCAAAGCATCAAATGTTACCTTCATCAACGTTTACCGTGCCCCAGGCCCTAATGGCTTTTTAGAACTATAACTTTAGTGGAGACAACAAGGGCCTACGATGATCGAAGGTTGTTTTAATTCCGAACACAAGTACTAGTATTCACGGACAACTAGACAATATGGGAACGGGGACTAGATAATTGAGTGGGCCACAACATATGACTGTCAACTCACCAACAGAGATAGTGAGCTCACCCACTGGGATGGGAATTTCCTTGATTTAGTTTGGATAACTTGTTAGCTACGGCATCAGTGTCTAAAGACCTCAAGTGTGCATCTGACCACAAAACTATTGCTGGGTCTTCCCAAATACCTGGAAACGTTAACTTCTTGAAATCTGATCGACAACTACGCGTCAGCGATGGAGATCTTAACCTATTCTCCCAATACGTCAGGGTATAGAATAGGGTGGGACCTATTAATAGCGTGCTAGAAATTTAACGACAAGTGATGGACTTACTAAGGCACTTACAGACTCAATTAGAGCAGTCGGGAAGATCGCATCCGAATCAAGAGGGAGATCAGCACTATAGTGGGATGAGGAATCCAAATTAAAGCAATGCAAATACAAACATACTGTCACAGGCTTGATGCCTAACCTTAATTAGGCATTAGTCTAATTCTTGTCACACGTTTGGAGTCTGTCCTTAATTAGGCTGACATCTAACCCTTCTTGGCATTTAATTGTTTTAATCATTATTACGATTATGCTCATGGATAATTACTACTAACGTGCATAATTATTATTAGCAACGTGACAAGGTAATATGCCGGGATTGAAGCCCTGCATTGATTTATGATTCCTTAAGCGAGATATAATCACAGTCTTAATGTAATAACCGAAGTTATTCGGAGGGTCATAAATCAGGTTCAACAGTCATGACAAGAAAACCTATTTCAAAGTTAGGATGATTGAAATGTGATAGAAATGAAGTGAGAGATTGGAATCCTGATCAAGATTAATCCTCTGATATTTCATTTATTAATGGGAGTTGAAAACATCCCGACATGTAGATAAATAGAGGAGATTCTTCTTACATCTCTTCCTTCTTTGCTTCAAGATTTTCTTTTGTATATAGATCTGAGTACTTTGACAAAATAACCTTGCTCTAAGACCGTTATACATACCCCTAGGTCTACAGAAGCAGCAGCAAAATACCGGAAAGAGTTTAGAGTGCATGTGCTGGATCAATGTTTATCTTGGACCGCCTGGCATGATTGCACACCACGCTGGAACCCAATTCGCTGCCTTTTGATTTAAGCATAATGTAAAGGTAATATCTATAGATGTAAAGGAAATTCCAATCGAGGCACATAATAGTATAGGAAAGGTTGAAAGATACTACGGACCATTGAGACGTTGGTTTGAAAATTTTAAAGAAGAGATAGATGCCTCCGACAATGTTATGCTTCAAATGGCTATTAGAGCAATTAATGACACTGGTGGTCCAAACGGACTTGTGCCTACTCTTCATTTCTTTGCGGCTCACCCTCGAATCACAAGTGACTCACCGCTATCACCTTCACATACAGATAGGGCCAGAACTATCCAAAAAGCGATAAATGAAGCCCGTCAGCCCCATAGTTAAAGACAAGTCAACGACGCGCTGGGAATGAAAAATGGACCAGACATAATAGACATAAGACAATTACTGCTTCAATCAGAGGCTAGAGTGTATCGTGAAAATGGAAATATAGATTAAAAAACAGTGCGGACGACATAGGTCCAAACACAAGCTGATAGAATGGGCCAGACCAAAAGCGATTTGAGATCTCCCATCTTTGAAGATTTATGAGCAGCATTGGGTTACAGATCCGCGTGAGCGTGCGGAAAGTCTACGAGATAAACTAATTTCTAGGTTTAATGAATCTCATGATTTACCGATATGGGAAAATAACCAACCAGAAACCATACCCAGGAGCACAACTCTGACAATATAGGAAGTAACATGGTGCAAAATTAGCACAGGAAATACAGCACCAAGGTCAGATAGAATGAGAGCCTGACTGCTCAAAGCATGCTTAGCAGAAATAAAGGAGACCGTTTAACATATACAAGGCATACCTAGATGTAGCATATTTTCTGACTGCATTTAGAGTTGCAGAAATAGTATTCCTACTCAAACCGAAACGTGATCTCTCAAATTCAAAGGGTTAGCGACCAATCTCTCTTCTAACATGCTAAGGGAAAAGGTTAGAACGATTAGTGTCTTAAAGACTCGTCAAGCTGGTTATAGAGCACAGGATTATTCTACAACAGCTCTTTGAGCCTCTTCTCGGCCGATCAGCCATAGATCTCGTTTCATGCGTTATTCATGACGCAAAGGCGACAATGTGGAGCAACAGTGTCATAGCACTGTTAACCATAGATGTTCAGGGTACATTTGACGCGGTCTTGCATAGCTGTCTTCTCAACTGGATGCGTAATTAAGGACGGCTCAAAAAGCTATGCCATGGGTAGAGTCCTTCTTGAATCAACGGAAGATCGGGTACGATATGAAGGCGGAATCATAGAAGAAAAGGCAGCTGATTGTAGTGTCTCACAGGGCTTCTCACTTTACCCACTCCTGTTTTTACTTTGTATAACTGACCTATTCAAAGACAATCTCAAGAACAATATTTTTGGATACGCTGACGAAATTGCACTGGTCAAGGTGGGGAATAATAGCATTTCGCGAAATGCCGTCTCGCTCAAAGAAAATAGAGAGATGGTGAACAAACACCTGTATCTAGCGCTAAAGAGATATTGGGAGAGAAAGAATGGAAAAAGTTCTTTCATCATATAAACGTAACAGAATGTTATAAGACAGTCTTAGAGACTGGGGATGAATGAACCCATACTAGGAAGAAGATTAGGCGCAGGACGGCCTAATCAGGACTCTCAAATTTTGGACCTACATTGACAGAACCATTGGAGTGCGGGTATATTGATTAAATAGGTAGAAGTGAGTCGCTCTAGATTATACACTGGTGTCATGCCTTCTGAGTGCAGGGCTAGCGCCTGTCACGTTAAATAAATATAAAAAAATACCCGCGCTCCTACACCATTGGGTGAGTATAATGCTACTCGCGTACTATCTACTTGCTTACTTAATTACCTAACTACAACGTATCACGGCCTCATTGAAGTGGTTACGAGGGATTTGTACACAATTTTCCCGGCTATAGTGCCTATAGAATTTACTCTAGTGTATCGAATCTACTCTACAATCAATGCTTTTCTATGTCATCAATTGAGTTGTAGGGACTTCATATCCTACCTACACGAAAGGCCGATACAATATCTGAAAAGTCTTGAACCGAAAACATTTTTCCCATGAAGTCATCTGCCTGAACGAGTTGAATCAATTAGTTTGGCCCCTCGTAAAACTAGTTTTGAGAAAATAATGACAAAAGGAGGGGAAATAGGGAGTTAATAAATTGATTTCTGTTAAAAATGTAACCCTCCTGGGTGTAATGATCACATAATAGAGTCACACTAGAGTGGAAGATATAACTTCTGTATATTAAACTTAACTAAAAGGAAAAGTGTTTTTCATCTTTTTCACGCACGAGGACCCATAGCTACTTATCCTGTGCGTGAGCCTATGTTTACAAGTAAGAATCAAACCGCATGAACATGAGCCTAAACAATAACGACACTGACAATAACAACAATGACAAAAATCTAATAATACAGGGTATCTTAATTTCAATCCTTCAACTCCTAATAAATAAATAGCAAATTAACATCCAGCAGGATTATTTACTTCCACATTATCTGTTACTCGGCAACCCGGTAATTCACTATTTGACAACCCTGTTCAGCTACGCGAAATTGCCGTGTTACATTATTTTCATAACAATTTCTAATTTAGGAAAACAAACATCGCCTTTAACTTTTTCGTAAGTGATGCAAGTGTATTTCTCCTTACGGTGATATCATTCATTTACGTTCACCTTTTCTGGAACTATCTTTAATCATGAGAAGCAAAAATTTTAATCCCTTTTTGTAGTTGTTTTTATGAGTGAACATAGAAAATGGATCCTAATAATTATCACTTCAATTGGCCTTCTCTCTACCACTAAACAAAACTCACCAGCATTTTTTTAAGAACTCATACAAAAATATATACATTAGAAAGGCTTTTAAATAAAAACAGCAAGAGAGCTATTGTTACAGTCATCTTCTTAACTTATAATATTAGCGTGATGCTAAGAATGTGTAGTCGTGATAAATAGTCAATAATCTATAAGAAATTTATTCCTACGCCAAACTGCAGTCCTTTTCGAATCTCTTCTCCTTTACGTATAACGAAAGGTAGACAGAAGTTGAGTTCGAATCTTGCGACTGGGTGCATGTATACCACACCGACTCCAGCCGCGAGGCTTGGATATCCACGTGTAACTTCAGAAAAAGTATTTAAGAGATTCTTTCGATTGTTAGATTGACTTGTCTCTTTGCTATTTTCCCCTGAAAGAGCTAAAAGTCTGCCAGCATTTGCAAAAATCTGAAACCTAAGGGGTGAATCTTTGCCGATACTTGGAAAGGGCATCAGAAGATTGGCAGAGGCGGCTGCGTAGACATCACCCCCCACACTATCTTGACCATCTCTAGGGCCTAGGCCAGAGATTTTGAAGCCTCTCACATCCGTTGGACCTCCTAGAAAGAAACGGTCGTTAATTCGGCTTGGCACTGGTTCATTCCCAAATCCAATTGGCATAGGGTATAAAACTCCTGCACGGAAGCCATTTGTAAAAGATATACCGCTGTCACTCTTTATACCAGGTATTCGAAGGGGGAAAGCAAACGCAGATTCAATTTCTGTCTTCCAAAATGCCACATCTCCTTGGAGAGGCCCCCAGCCGGCAATCTCTGAGATGCTTTTGAGAAGATAGCCGCGTGTTGGCTGCAAAGGATGATCACGACGATCTGATATCCAAACATGAGATATGCTACTTTTCACAGAGTCCCCTGCCTCATGTCGAATCGTACGAGAAGCATCCGATGTAAGTCCTGTAATTTGACGCCATAATCCAGTGTATCCAATTTGATGCCTTGCTCCATTCTCTGACACCCAATTATATCTTGCTCCTATTCCTTTATTAACTTCCTCGTGACTAGCCCAAGGCTTTAATGTGCTGGATGTAAAAATATCAATTCCTATTTTTTTATCCGGATCACTAAGCAGCGGAGTATCAAAAGTAGCTTGGTATGCAGATCTTGTGCGAGTACCAGCTGACGCATTCAGATTTAATGATTCAGCTCCACCAAAAATATTCCGCCAAGTTAAATTTCCATAAGCAGAGCCTTCAGCGTTCCCAAGATCCGTCCCAGTCTTGAGAGAGATACGTCCTCGCTCTTTAGCATTGAAGTAGATATCAATCGGGATGGGTGTCGAAGTTGGATAAGGTTTCTCGGAACAATCAAAGCTCGTTAGAATTTGGGGCTGGTAGATTCCTAGTAATGTTAGACAAAATAATCTGAGTTTCTTTTATAAGTTTTTCTACCAAAACGCGAGAGCTTGTCAGCAACGGTTTGAGCATCTTGTAAGGCCTCCGCTAATGTGAGCGAGATGTTTTTTTTTTCTTTCACGATGGGATGTAATAATCCGTCAAGGAATGACTGCCTTGTGTGTGTTCCACCAAGAACTCGAATAGAGGATATATGGACCGGAAGAGTCGAATTAGTGGCGACCTGCCTTTGATATTAGATATCATAGACGATTAGAGAGGGTTCGTTTGTGAGGAAATGGAGAAGAATTTAACAGATTAATTACCAATTCTTTTAATCGCTCTTGAGCCTTTGCATAGCTCGAGGTCTTTCGGTCTATAACTAACTTGGCCTGTTCTTCAAACTTCTTTTGATCGACTTGCTTACGAAGACTCTCAAACAGCTGAAAGATACGGTCGCATGATTAGCCAGGATTTACACAGTGAAAAGCGAAAAAAGGCTTTTTATATTTTCTAAAATATTAATTTACATACTTCATTTTGAGAGGAGATAGAATTTGCCATTCTAGACAACTTTTTTCTTATCCTCTCATTCTACCTGTCCTAAATGGAACTAACCAGTATCATCTTATCAGCTCATTATTTTAGCAGCTCCACTTAGTTCTAGGACTATTCCCTATTAGGATGTCACTGTTCGGAGCGTAAATCCCATCATTTAATTTAAGATTGAACGATTGAAATCTTCTGTTTGTGATTAATATTGTCTATCCTAGAGATATCCTACATAAATTATTCAAGTTTGATGGCAAGTAGAAATATTTCTAAAAATTATTTGTAGTACATCATGTATGTAATGGTACTTTACCTACATAAAATAATCTTTCTAAATCTTTATTTCCATTTTTTGCGTCACCGCATGATTAAACAGCATTAAGTGCATATTACAAACCATTTATTGGTATCTTTGAAATATAGACATGACTACTATTCTTACTCACATACTATCAACGTAGTTAAACCGACTCTTCTTCATAAAATACTTCCACAAGTAATTTATAATGAAAAGTCATGTGTATTGTCATAAGTTTTTGCTATCAAAAATTCCCCCGATGACGTCCCCGAAGGAAAGTCAACGAATCCCGACTCCCCGCTGTGCAATGGAGGTCTTGACCCGCCACTGGAAGCATTCATGAGCGCCCCAGTGTCAAGAAGGTAAGTATGAAGAAAGGAAGAGTGGTAGGGACGGGCTCATCGTATAAATACTCATTTTCTTTGGTACTAGTGCCTTGGTTAAGCGAATATGTGTTTACACAGTTTGCTCTACTATTACAGTACAATCCACTATGTGAAACTATGGGATCGAACGTAATTTTTCTGAAAAATAGATAGAATCTTATGTCTCTAACTCAATCTTTCCATCGTAATAAGGTGAGCCACGAAAAATTAAACCATTGCTAAAGGCTAAAAAATAAATCAACAACCTTAAGAAAACCTTAATTCTGCTCTTTCTTATCTCTCAAGGATAGTTCTACAGAAGTCATTCTCTATTGTAACTTATTTCAAAGTATTAAAACTACAGATAACCGTCAGGAAATAAGTGTCAAGATTCAAGAGGACGATGGCAAAGGCAGAACAAGATCACGTGACATTAATCGATTAAGTCAAGATAAATAATTTATATTAACGGGGTCATATTTCATTAACAAAAATAATAAGAAGACTCGTATGTGGAGGGATTTGAGATATTTAAGGAAATGTCATTTATATACACGGAACCTGCTAAGATTCACAATAAGACTATTCCAATATCGGAAAACGATACAACGATACACATATACTTAGAATGCTATAGAACGATTCTCAACAAATGAGTGCAAGACCAATGAAATACACAGGAAATAATCGCAATGTGGGACCAGGTTGGCAGCTATTGTCACGTGAAAACTAGTCTACATGTAGACCAGGATAGCTAAACGGATAATGGGCATAGATATGAGCCCGGTCGGATTGTTCTGCAGAAGAGAATTTGCTATTGAATTAAGCATCTGTCAAGCTTCTTTGGCCTTCTGAGGTACTCAAGTCAAATGTGTAGATAAAATAGTATACATAATTAGACAGATATGCCTGGTAGCCTTATGCTACGGAGGCGCGCCAAACGCTCCTAGGGAGGCACGAGGCCGTGCTCTGCCTGTGAGCCTGCTTGACGTTAAAGGAAAAAAAAAATTGCTAAACGCAGGGTAGTCATGCTATGCATAAACGTAGACTAGCATTTGACGTCATTTATGCAAGATAATATCAATGCTGATGGTATTTGCTAGTGTACGGCCCCTCTGAATTGCTGCTAAATGAGCCTTGACTGAAAACACCAATTAAATGTCTAATTTTCCCAGTTTACCATTTCCCCGACTTTTCAATCTGTGTAATAATTTCTTGATGGTGTAATGAAACTGTATCCCAGCAGCCAGCAGGTTCGAAATTTGTTCATTATCGTCAAATTTTTTCTAAATCCAATCAAATAAGCTTGTATCATAAGTACCTTACATCTATAAATCTTACGAACTAAGTTTCAGTCATTCATTGTTAGTTTTACAGGTCTTTCAAAGTCATCTATCTGCTCCATAGCACGTGTGAGAACTATTTATGCTCGTATGAGAAAAAGTCTTTTAAAATTCCAATTTAACCCAGGATTTATAGCCTATAGATATTTAGTATTTCAGTCAAGTCGATTTCATTATTTTAGAGACAGCTTGGAGGGCTAAAAGCTGGTGACAGCGGCAATGGAGCTCGTTTGGTTGTGGTGCTTTTATATTTTCGACAACTTCTGACCCCTAAAATTCCCAACCCTACAAGGATTCGACCAGAGGCTGACGTGTTTTCTTCGATTTTCTTGATAGATTATATAGATGTTGTGAGTCTCTCCTACTCCATTCATTGTAGATGTGATCAAGTTGCTCGCTCGCAAACCCGTCTTCTTGAAAATCATAGACTAGAATTTTTGAGAGGAAAGCGAATGCGACATGTTTAGCAAATATAGCGCGAAAGTGCAAGTATTGGTATTGTAGTTGAAGTTTCTAGCTCACGGTAAGTTTAGTGCTCGACGAATGCAGAGTATCTTAAAGAAGATCTTACAATGCTGACAGTAGCTTGAAAGTAAAAATTATTTTATTGAGTAGATAGTTAGAGGGACTAAAGCTACAGTCATTAACAACCTTGGAACAATTAATGGCATTCTAATAATCAAGTATTTCTATCTTGACGTTGTTTACATTTAATTATTGTTTACTTAGTTGTATCCATATGACAGGAAAGTTGTAGCGTCGATATTATGTAGCATGAATTACGTTAAATACTAGCCTACATTTATGCATTACACAACTGCCCTTCGTTTAGCAATCCCGATGACGATAAGCTATCCGAGGGTTGGCTACTCTGCGCTTACGTCACCACTGTAGTAGTAGAGCAAACTGTGTAAACACATATTCGCTTAACCAAGGCACTAGTACCAAAGAAAATGAGTATTTATACGATGAGCCCGTCCCTACCACTCTTCCTTTCTTCATACTTACCTTCTTGACACTGGGGCGCTCATGAATGCTTCCAGTGGCGGGTCAAGACCTCCATTGCACAGCGGGGAGTCGGGATTCGTTGACTTTCCTTCGGGGACGTCATCGGGGGAATTTTTGATAGCAAAAACTTATGACAATACACATGACTTTTCATTATAAATTACTTGTGGAAGTATTTTATGAAGAAGAGTGAAGACAAATTTTAGATAATTCAGCTATTGTAATCGCCTTCACATCTCTATACGAGCCTAACATTCCTACTAACGTAATGTTCCAAATTTTATTGAGCAAGTTACGTTAGAATCCTAAGCCTCAATTTCCTTATCACCGTAACAGACTGCTCGATCATTCTTGGAATCTTTTGGTAGGAACGGCATGACTCTTCTAATGATTGGCTTTTAAATAAATTCCCTTAAACACTTGATGATCAGGGGTTTTTGGACGCGTAAACTTTCATTGAAATATAAATAGACAACAAGTAGAAGAGAAGAAGTAATAAGAAGTTTTATGATTGAGATACGATCGTTACGATAATTTATTTGTGCACAACCCGTGAAACCAACAGAGAGTGAAGCTACAGGATCAAGATATTGAGAGCCAAGTAATAATTCGATATCACTACTATCATTTTCTGGTGGCCAGCGAAGCTCTCTCTCTTCAATTAGAGAGTCATGAGTTTGCTACAAGTCAGGAGGAGGACGCAAACTAGATTCCTCTTCCATAGTTCTCATTACACTTGCTTTCCTACACCCTGAGCGACTGCAAAGAGTGGGAGGCCCCACGGGTAGCCTGATACCCCATTTCACAAAAAAAAGGCGGATGAACTACCTCCTCATCGATACATAAATCATACTATCGAAATCAAAGAAGGTTAAAAACCAATATTTGGCCCTACATTCACAATGTCTAATCTGGAGCCCCAGGCATTGTTCAAATACTTGGACGAAAACCACAAAAAGGGGGTTATTCGTCCTCCGCCTTCTACCTTTGCATCACCAGTGCTTTTCGTCCGTTAACCAGGTGGATGACTTTAGTTTTGTGTGGACTATTGGGGCCTCTATAAAAATAACAAAGAAAAACCAATATCCCCTACCCCTCATTAATGAAACCTTTAGACAACTCCAATCGGCAAAATTTTTACTCGACTTGGCCTTCGTGGGGCTTACAATCTAATTAGAATCTGTAAAGGAGATGAACACTTAACAGTGTATAGAACTCGATACGGATAATTTAAAAACCTAGTTATGCCATTCAGCCTGAAAAACGCCCAGCAACATGCCAATAATTCGTAAATGATACATTTCGTCAATGTCTTGATTGCTTTTGTATGGTCTATCTAGATGAAATTTTGAAACTGTAAACATCATGTCTGAAAAGTACTTGAAGCACAATAAGAAGCTGGGTTTTATCTCAATGGTGAAAAATGTGAATTCTTCATTACTTGTACAAATTTTTAGGATTTATTAATAGCACATCAAGCATTTCAACGGATTCTAGTAAAGTTTCCTTGATGATGGAATGGAACCCTCCATGTAATATCAAAGAACTACAATCATTCCTTGAATCTGCAAACTTTAACCGCTGGTTTATTCGTGAATATTTATCTAATACTAATCCTCTCACTAATTTTTTAAAAAGGGATGCTAAATTCGTTTGAGGTTAAGAACAGCACAAATGTTTTGATTTTTTAAAACTTCTTTCTGTTTTACAACTATCTTGCGTCACTTTGATTAGGTATTGGAAACTATTTTCAAAACAGACGCCTCATACACCACAATTTCGGGCATATTGTCGCAATACTTTCAATATTCGGTTAAAAAACTTCTGCATGCCGTAGCATAATTCTCTCGAAGCTTAACGGCCGCCGAGTGTAACTATGGAGTTGGAGATAATGAGCTTCTCGCTTTTCTGGCTTCTAAATCTCAATATTGGTCATGTATAGTCAACTTGTCAAAATCTTTAAAAATTATGACAGATTACTCGAATTTAACTAAGTTCGCATCAAAGTAAATTTTAAATAAAAAACGAGCGCGGTGGACCAACGAACTTTCGGAATTAAATTTTACAATTTTTTACCAACCTGGTTCTCAAAATAGAAGAATTGACGTCTTAACATGGCGACCGTAGGATCGGTTAACACCAAAACATCAACCTTTGTCCACAATCCTTGGCCCGGATAAATTTCAGATAGCTGCGTTGGAACTTCATTTGATTAATATATATCAACATCAACACTTTTAAATCTTTCCATATCTTCTTCATCATTTAAATAATGTTAAGCTCACATTTACCAGTAAAAGGTAATCATACTCATTCTCATAGCCTTGTATTTAAAATAAACTGCATCTATCCCTTAACCAAAGATGTCAGCAATTATCAATGGAAAGAGGCCGGATATATGGTATAAATCACTACAATAGCAGTTGGAGAAGCCCTAGATACATCGAAAGTGTACTACACACCAATGAGTGAATGTTAAGTCTGATAAAAGATTAGTAGACGAGATCCTCTCATCCTAATAATTATATTGATTCGAATCATCACATGTTTTGTCCCTGACAGTCGTATGATTCGAATTTACCTCAGGAGGACCTTGAATTTTTCTAGTTACTCGATTTCCCAAGTCCGTAACATGAAAGAAGATTAGGCTAGGCTTGTTAGCAATGATCACTTTTTTCTGAAACTTTTTAGCCACCCTCTTGTAACCTTCTATTTATCTAGAGGCAATATTGGGAGAAAGAGATGAGGCAATGCTAGAAACAGAGGAATTGAAAAATTCGTAGTTTTTCTGCAACCGGCTGGATAGCTTTTTGAGGGGGAGGCCGAGCCCCATGGATTTTGGAGAGTTTTCCCTAGCAGCGTCCCACTCGAAAATGGCCACCGTCCCATATGTTATCAAATGATAACTAGTGCAGGCATTGCTGCGGTGCTAAAGTAGCAAAGAAGGTATAGATGGTGCACTTGGCTCATAGGTGAAGAGCATCTATGTGTCTTTCATTCTCTCTAAGTTATAGACTCATTTAGGACAATATTAATAGAAAGTGGTGGAAACAATAATTAACACAAGTACCAGACTAAATAATTATCGTATACACGTGAATTTTTCAAGCTTCCTTTAACCTATCTTGTGATGATTCCGCTTATCAGAAAGTATATATTGGGGAGGGCTATAAGTGAGAATTACTGGGTAGACACAGAAGGGTCATGGGCCAAATACACATTCCCTCAAATTTTTAGACTTTATGGAAAGATCAAATCTAGATTAAGCTTTGCCATTTATCAAGTTCATTTTTATAAGTCAGTTGTTGCATTGTTGGTGAAATAGTGAAATTTTCGGGTTTTTTTGTTGGCTGTGATGTACTAATCTGAGTCGGTTTTTGAGGTATAAGGATGTTTTGATTGTTTATTCTTGGCCCCGAAGCTACCAAGAATGACTTTCCTTCCACCTCTGTCCGAGGATTATTAACTAATTCTTGGGTATTACGTATATTTTTAAGATGAGAATCATGACTCGAGGATTGGCGAAAAAGATTATTACCCGTAGAGACTTGAGGGAATTGAATAGGGTTATTGACATTTTTCTTAGAAATTGAGGCTAGTGCAATATTCCAGTCAATTTCTGGTTGTGTTTTAGGTTGCGAAATTCCGTTCGTGAAACGTGATGCTCGATGCTGATTTACATTTACTGAACATTGCGGTTGAATTGGAGAGGAAAAATTTGTGTTTTGCGGTGCTGATTTCAGATCATAACTGATGGTAGGTTTTAGAGAATCAAAGTAAGGGAGCTTTGGTGCGGCAGCTGATAAAGTTATATTACTTATTGGTGTCATCAATGCTGTATTTTTTGAGCCGGGTGTTGACCATGCAAAGTTATTTGCTATTGGCGGAGATACGGATGTTAATTCATGATTGTGGCCTGAGCTAAGGGAATTAAATGTTTTTGGTTCATTTTCGGATTTTTTAACTAGTCGTTCAAAATCCATCGTACTACATTCTAATGATGAAGCCGAAGCTGTAGCTGTACTATGGATATTGGAAACAAAAGGAGAGTTCATTGTGGTTTTAGTTTCATTATACTCCGATAACCCTCGAAGTTTCTTTGTATGTTCACTTTCTATATGATTTGATAATTTTTTTGTTAGTTCCATAAAAAGCTGGAACTGTCTAATATCGAGAAGTGGGCCAAGACTCATTGTCCAAAGTAAAGGAAATATTTCTGAAGCAACGAACTCATAATCAGCAACAAAGCTCACTTGACGTAGTACATTAAGAGCTGCTACTGCCACAGCCGGTTCTTTTGTTTTAATGGCGCGAATGAGAGGAACAATCTTTTCTTGCATAGTGTACTTGTCAAGTATATTTGAAGAATTATTTTGTTTAGTTATCGTTGATGTATTAAATAAACTATTCGGGTCGTCAACACAACCAATTGAATCATTCGACCCACCGCAAAGGATACAGAAAGCTTCTAGAGCTCGAACTTTTATTCCAAGACTTTTTGTTTTGGCAAATACGGTGGCAATGATAGGAAATAGTTCATTTTTTATGGTTGTAAAATCAAGGACAGGAAGGAATATAGAAATACTTTGTAGCGATGCATCTACAACTTTGTGTACTTGGCACTCAATGGCTAGTTGTATTATAGGAAATATATCTTTTCTCATTAGTTACGTCAATATAAGGCAAAGGAAACATACAATCTTTAAATTCTTTCGAGGAACATTTCTCAGAAATTGTTCTAATATTTTCCAGTACAATCATTAGACTGGCCGCCTTATTCGGATCTGGCTGAGGTTGTGTTTTATTGGTTGCCGCGGCAACAAAAATTTCCTTCATATTTGGCATTATTTTTTCGGTAAAACATTTGCGCCCCGATTTTATGTGGTCAATTATCCTAAAGATATTTTGTAAAATTAAGGGCAAAAGTTCTGGATCTTTCATTTCTTCAAGTAGCACCATGATGATTTTTTTTTCCAATACAGCTTCGGAGAATGAAGAAATCACTCCAGAGAGGCCCCTCATAAACTGCGCCTTCTCGCTTGGTGTCTTAGCTGGAAAAGATTCTAAAAATCTTATGGTTGCAACAGGGATGCTATTAAAGAATGTGCTTTGCTGAAATTCTTTGGCAGTCATTCTTTGTGCTGGCCACCTAGTTAATAATCTTGGTAGAACCGATTCTATAAGATCTGCTGGCAACGGTCGCGAAGATAAAAAGCCGTTGCTTTTTGACGGAGTGGTCGAAGGGGATGAAAATAGGCGTTTGTAGGTTGCGACGCTCGAGTTTGCTTTTAAAGGTGACGTATGAGGAGAACTATAAAGTGCAACGATGAGGAGACCCAGAGAGAACATATCTGCAGCTGTATTAAGTTTATTGTCTAAAACAAAATCAGGCGAACAGTAGTCTAAATTTATTTGAACGGATAGGGGTAATCGAGCGTCAATATTTAGAGCTTCGGATAGATTTATTGGTGTCATAGATGATGTCTTTGATGAGCCTTCAGGAGGACTCGAGAAGCCTAGTCCACTAATTTTCCAATCACACTAGGTTAAATTAGTTATATTCATCAACTTAAATTTCAATATTGACCTTTGAGTTAATGATTATAGCATCAGGCGATAGATTACCATGAACGAGACAAGCATTCTCGTGTAGAAATTCTAGCGCTTTGCTAATTTGTTCCATACCCTTCTGAATCTCCAGTTCATCGAGTTCAATTTCATCAGTTGCATTACAGGTTTCAAATCTCTCTGTGGAAGGCTGTACCAAGTTTTTATTGAGAGCCTCTTCTCTCTCCTTTATATTTTTCTTTTGAAGCAGTGCCGACAGTGAATGGGTTACAGCCTCTGTTACGAACTGGAGGCCTCCGTTTCGAGTTTCTTCTACAGGTTCAACCAACTCTAGTATATTAGGATGTCTTAGCCTGGCTAGGATTGAAGCTTCTTTCTTTAACCTTTCTAACACTTCCTCGTTGGCTTTCCTTAAAGAGGAAGGGCTAGATCTGTATAAAGCACTTGCTTGCGCATCTACTGATCTACGGTCTAATATAAAAACTGAGACTGGTCTCCCAGAACCCTTCTTTTTTGCATCATAAATTTTCCATGGTCCAGACGTCGAAGTTGGAGTTTGAGAGACATTGTAGTATGAGTTGATATTTGAAGAGAATGATTTCAAAGCAGAGCTAAACATAATTAGTCGTAATTTTGCTCCCTAGAAATCTCGTTCGATCAACATTGTAAATAAATTTTGTCCATGTGGCTCTTCTCAGTAATAGATAATAACTTGGTATGATGACTCGTAGCAATAAGATGGGCGATTGTACTGTTGTCACATTACAAGGATTAGTAAATAGGGTGGCCTCTCTGCAAGGCTGACAAAATTTGTGCATCCGTAAAGAGTGATATTTGCCGCCAATACGTAAACTTTCTTCTAAAATAAAGCATTCAAGAATCATGCGTCAACAATTATCTCTATCTTTGAAATATTCTTTGCGTAACCAAAGGCAATCAACACTGTACTATGCACGGAATAATCTACGATGTATAAGTACTTCCTCGGAAAATATCACCGAACTAGTGCCACGTGATATTGACGTTTCTAAACTTTCCGTTAAGCTAACACCACACCCAAAATCACTCATACCTAATAATGAACTCATATTTGGTCATTCGTTTACAGGTATATTCCAAAATAGTCCTTTGGATTAACTATTCCTTATGAGTCATACTAGATCATATGCTTTCGATTGAATGGACTGAGAAAGATGGTTGGTCTAGCCCACACATAATCCCCTATCAGAACCTTTCCCTCGATCCTGCCTCTTGTGTTTTTCATTATGCCTTTGAATGCTTCGAGGGTATGAAAGCCTACAAAGATCGAACTGGTCATATTCGGCTCTTTAGACCGTTTCAAAATATGGCACGGATGAAAAAGTCCGCAGCTCGGATTGCTCTGCCTACATTTAATGAATCATCAGTTGTTGACTTGATATCCAAGTTAGTTTTGATCGATCAGAGGTTTGTCCCAGAAGAAAGGGGATACTCGCTATATCTTAGGCCAACGATTATAGGAACCCAGAGCACTCTTGGTGTAGGACCGCCGAGTAGGGCGCTGTTATATGTAATAGCATCACCCGTTGGGCCCTATTATCCTACAGGGTTCAAGGCCATATCTCTTGAAGCTACTGACTACGCTGTGCGTGCTTGGCCCGGTGGAGTAGGCGATAAAAAGCTTGGAGCAAATTACGCCCCTTGTATTGTACCACAGCTTGAAGCAGCTAAACGTGGCTTTCAACAGAATCTTTGGCTTTTCGGTAGGGAGGAATTCATCACAGAGGTGGGAACAATGAATATGTTTATAGTTATAAAAAAAAAGGATACAGGAAAAAAGGAACTCATTACTGCGCCTCTCGATGGCACTATACTGGAGGGAGTCACACGAGATTCAATACTATCACTAGCTAGAGAACGGCTTTCATCCGACGAATGGATTATTTCTGAGCGCAAGTTATCGATGAATGAGTTATTCGAATCCTCGACGGAAGGGCGTCTATTGGAAGCCTTTGGATCTGGAACAGCTGCAGTGGTAAGCCCAGTACGAAACATAAGTTGGAAAGGTAAGATAATAAATTGCGGCCTACAACCACATCAGGAAGCAGGGTACATAGCAAGCAACATGATAAAGTGGATTCAGGCACGACAATATGGAGAAGAAGAGCATGAATGGAGTTATGTCATTCCTCAGTAGTTCTAACTTCAAAAGTTTTGAAAAAAAAAAAATCTAATATGCTCTAATGTGACCCATGAAACAAGCTCTAATTCTATTAGTACATGCAGCATCTAGTGGCAAGAATTTAATTGATGCCCGAAATTTTGTAGTAGAGAAATCATCTTCCTGTTAAGAGTTGATGGACTTTAGTCATTAAATGAATACAACTGGAATTAAATACTCCACATCAGTGATTAATCATTTTGGTATTTAGTGAGTTGAAGTAGACGTTTTAGTATTCTAGTGTTGATTCAAATGAGTGCAGGATGAGACGGTCTGTGAGGTCTATTCAACGCACCAGTTAAATCCGATTCTATCGGTCCACACGTAAACTTCTTCAGGGAAATCTTAGTATCGATTTTCAAGTCTGATAGATCAATTATCAATGTCATGGTTTTTTGGTGAAGTTGTCTTGAGGTTCTTCCAAAATCCCTTCAATTTCTAACCTTCTTCGTGCTTCTTCAAGAGCCCAGGTTTGTATCCTACGTAGTCTTTCTTAGTTCTTCATGTTCTAACTGTAGTCTTAATTTGTAGATTCCATTTCTAAATCAGATTTCATGAAATAAAAGCCTCTGTGTATATATATATATATATATATATATATATATATATATTTGGTACTGGCGATATAAGCCATAGACTTACGATGTATCTGGTTTAAATGCATATCCCACGACACCAAAGGCTAGACTTCCAAAAAATCCATAAACCCAAATATCTTCCCAGTCTTCTTTTTTACGTTTCTCGCCGGGTTTGACTCCAAAGAGCCATCCACTGGGTGGATCATATTGAGATTCGTGTGCATGGTCAGAGCCACATAGTTCGGTAGTTGAAGAGAAGCTGCGAATGTGTAAGGGACAAGTTACTAATGGCACTCGGAGTGATCGAGCTGTTCGTAAAGCGTTGACAGATGTTTGTATTTTAGCCATGACCCAGAGATTTGATGCACTCAAATAGAATTATGTTTATCTTTTGATTAATCACTCAAGGTAAGAATGAAATTTGAAAGTTGGGGGCAAATAATTGATGGTTGTTGTCAGGAGGCGTGAGGTTTCTTTGCTTATTACAGCTTAAAGCTAATTATCGTTAAGGAACAAGGGTTGTTGTCTCATTGAACCCCCGTTGACCATGAGACTTCGCTTAGGTATAGGGTAGCGAACATGACAGAACTCTTATCGTTATCTCACATACATTAAGTACTACTACTCCTTTGGAGATTATGAAGGTATTAAACAGTAATGAGCGATTTTCAGATGTAAATCCTAGTTTGCCAAGACACCAAAGTTGATGGAAAACCTCGATCTAAGTTTAAAAATGAATACTCAAGGAAATAAAACTTTCTATTTTCTAGCACTACAAAACTTATCACCTGTAACACAAATATTCGTTAATTTTGTTAATTTAAGGTCTTAGGTTTAAGCCGTTATGTCCACTTTGGATGCAGTACCGGTGGAGCCAGTAGGTATTATGGCCTCAAGTATGCCTTACTCGTTCACATCCGCTATTTACCTGAAATATACCTGTAAAACGTATCAAGAAAATGAAAGAAAATGGAAAAGAAAGAAACAAGAAATAAGATAGAAAATATGCCAAGGTCAGGCTAGCAATTCTCACACCATGCTCTAGCCTGCCATTCCCTTTCCTGGCATATATTTAAGTACTTATCTCGCGTCAAGTAGAGAATGAGATAGGTGAATAGGCGTTGAAGCAACCTGTAATCAGTTTATGTTCTTTTAATTTCTTAAGACAATTATGAAAAAGAAGTTTTTTCCTAAAGAGCTCGAAGGTTACCCCATTTCGGAGTTGACGCATTTAGTATGCGTATCTTCAACAACGAATAAAGTGGGTAATGATGGTGTCCTGTCCACGACGTAAACAAGGTTGGATATACATAGTTTTAGCAATGATAATAGTCCTAGGGGTCGTCTTGTCTTGTTCTAGTAGATAGTACTCTATGGAGTAGCTGCCGAGGTAATACGAATTCAGGTTGCTTCCTATTGTACATTTTGAAGTCCAGGTGTTGATATTGAGCTGGGCAAACTTTGGACCGCAATTTTTCTACTAAAAGTAGGCGATTCTAATGCATTAGCCAACGTAGGCATGCTGAGTAACAAAGCCAGGCTGAGGATTTCTCCCCGGTAAATCTCATAGGGCGGTACGGGCTCCCACGTCTGCTTCTTCATTTCTGCTAATTCTAGAGAATCTTTGCCACTTATCTATTCTCTGCATCAATAGACTTCAATAAACTATGAAATAGTTTAATTGGCTGAATACTAGAAGCTGGAATTCTTATGTGTAAGCCGTCACTGCGGTCTAGTTATCGATAAGCACATATATCTTCTCACCATTTCGTCAAGCAGAAATTACGACTCGAAGAGCAATCGTTACGCTAAATATCTCTGCATCATATATCTCTCCCCTTTGTAAAGTCCTATGTTCCTTTTGAAAGATTCCTCCTTCACATTGTAGAGCGTATCCTCAAGATGAGCGTCCGTCGCCCTCTAATGATCCATAGGAAAATATATAGATATCTGCTGAGGTATTTGTACTCTAACTTTCGTGATACGTCTATGTTGCATCTATCATTGATTCGAATGTTAATGTGTAAGTGGAGCCGATAGTGGCTCAGCGGGTTCAATTGGAGGCACCTACTGTAAAGCCCGAGTTGAACGTCTCCAAAAAGACCTCATTCATTCACTTAACTAGAGAATTAATATACTTAGAAGAATAAAATATGCTTAGTTCTACATTCACCTCGTTCAACAAAAGTTGTTAATACCTCAGTGCCTAGAAATTTTTATCTTTTATCATTGCCATTTTATAACAGGTAGCTGTCGGTATGCTTATTGAGCCCGAGACATTTGATATTCAGGTCTTTTTGAATGTCTTGACCATACTTTGTATTTTTAAGTGCCTATCTTAGTGCATCCACATTCTCAAAGTCAAAGAGACCGATTATCATCAACAGTGCTTAGACGTGCAGAAAGACAAAGAAGATGGACGTCAATGAGTATGTGAGCTGGAGGAATGCCTCCTTCCCTGAGTAAAGCTAGATTTAGAGTAGTTCTCCACACCGGTAATGCAGCTTTTAGTGTTATAAAACCGAGGTCATAATTTATTGGGGGCACTAACTGGTGATTGAAGAGAGTAAGAAATGGAAATATGAGTATGCAATATATTTGAACGGTATGGACTGAGTTCTCATCTAATTTATTCCTCTATTCAGACCGGAAGTACACCTTGCTATTTAGTATTCTACACTGCTCTTGTGCAGCTATAATTATCCACTACACATGCCGATTACATTGGAGAGTCAGTATTATCGTAATTCACTCTATCTAATTACATGTGTAACAAAAGCTTGTAATTGCCGTACTATTGTATCCTTAATTATCTTCCAGTTAAGAAATTATGTATGAGTTGTGAGTCACGATGTTTACATTATATAATGCAAGGTGGTGTTGTTCACCCTAATTATAAATGCCGGTCTTGAGGTTTCATATGCCGGTCGTCCGATGACCCATGCTAGTTTAGTCACCTGGTTAGAACATCACAACATTTAGAGCCATATGTAGGACTTTATCTATAAATCCACAATGAAGTGTTGTGGGTTGTTTTGTTTTTCCGTTTCCCTTTAATCGAGACAAGTCTGATACCCACAATTCGGTACTATGTCCACTAATAGCACCACTCACGAGATTACTGCCGTTAATAGAGCTCTGGGAAAGCTTCTCTTTGCACAGTGTGTTATCACCGCAAAAAATGAGCAAAATTGGGCGCCTTTATACACCAGGTTAATTCCGGGATTGCTAAACGAAGGGCAATTGTGTAATGCATAAATGTAGGCTAGTATTTGACGTAATTAATGCTACATAATAACTTTAATTTCTTAAGTGAAATTTTAGCGGATGCAAGCGAAAGCTCTGATTTTGGGGGGGTTCCAGAGTTTGAGCTAATTTGGCAGTTCTGTCCGCTTGATTATTCCCTAGTATGCCAGAATGACTAGGAATCCAATGTATCTTAACCTCGCCTGGAATTGTGTGAGGGAGGCGTAATCGATTGGGCTAATCTAGAGCTTTATTGGCAAATTGTATAAACGCGTCTTGTGAAGAGGAGACTGGAGTGGTAAGGAGGCGTCTTGTGACTTCCAGATTGACTAGAAGCATCCAAAGGTTGTTAGAAAATCGAGCGGTTGGTTGAAGTAGGGCTAACTTTAGGGCTGATGTCGCGGCTGTTACTTCGGCGTCAAAAGCCATTAGTTCAGTGTTGAGAGGAATGCTTTTCCTTAGCAAAACTCGTCCTGCCTAGTATTTTATTACGCCACAGCCAACTCGAGGGTTGGGGTTGGATTCCGCACGACTACCGTCTGTACATGCTATCATATATTGAAAAGGTATGCCTGTCATAAGGGAGGATGGGAGTCTGGAGATACGTTTGATGCTCTTGTAGTAACTCTCTGTTATCGTCTAAGGTGGATTAATTAATGGATCGATGAATTCGGTCGCTGGTTGATTAAGCAGCCACTTTGAAAAGCGTGAAACGTGTCTAACATTCTTTAAAGCCCATTCGGCTCGTTTATGTAGGGGGTGGCGTAGATCTTAACGGTGAATCCGCAGTGTATTTTGCTTTAGTCTAGAGTTTAACTCGATCTCGGGTAGGCAGAGGCCAGATTCACAGTGTAGGGCCGGAATTGTGGTTGTCCTATAGATGGGGAGGATCACTCTAGCGCTATTTCAGATGACCCTTTGCAAAAGCGAGATGTGTCTCTCTACTCAATTTTGAGATAACTCGATAAGAACTAACGACTCTGGAGCGACCTAGCCACCAGGTTTCGGCCCCAAAATAGGCTATTGGTAGTATGCATGCTATTACTGCTTGACGTACAAGACAGGGAGTAGTTCCTCTCAAAGTGTTGCCCATGCTGCGGAGAGCATTTGCTACTTTAATGGTTTTCCCAGTAAGAATGCGAGTGTGCCACTTGAATGATAGAGCATTGTCGAAGTAAACTCCGAGCCATCTAGTATATGGACGAGATGAAATTTCTGATATTGTTAGATCTCCTGACATGACGGCTGGGGTAAGGATTGGATCCTAGTCAAGACGGCGGCGTGAGAAATGTTGTAATTCGGATTTTTCAGGGTCGAATGCGATTCCTTCTTTCCGGCTCCATTCTAATGCTTCATTTAATGCCTTACTTAATGAAGTGCAGTTTTCAGCCAGGGAATTTTTCGTCGCCAGTATTGCTATGTCGTCTACATATCCGAATCTTTTGGAAAAAACACCCATCTTTAGAAGCGAAGAAATATATAGCATAAATAGTATTGGTGATATTAGAGATCCCTGTGGAAGACCACAACTGATTTCCTGGAGGGGCCCAACTTCACCATCTATCTGGATTTGCACTGAGCGGTCAGATGTAAAGGAGCTAACCCATCTTACTAGATTCTCCTCCCATCCTTATTCACGTATCCGTCGTACTAGTCTTCCTGGGAGTACAGCGTCAAAAGCCCCTTTGACGTCTAATATGAGCATGCTTACCGTTTTACCTTCATTTAAAGCTCGTTCTATATCATATGTCAGGCAAGTTGTGAGATCAATCGCTGGTCTACATGGAAGGGCTCCAAAATACTGCGTGGCGAGAACCTTTTCCCGCACTGCAATCCAGGCAATATGTTTTGCGAGAAGGCGTCCAAGACCTTTCCCTAGTACTGAAAGGAGTGCAATGGGTCTATAGGAGCGTGATGAAGATAGGTGTCAGGATTGCCTTATCTTGTATAATATATATGTGGAGATTCACCAGATCATAGTGTTGTATGATTCTGGTCTGGCCTTTTGCTCAAGTGGCGATGCATCTATCTAGTGTATCATGTAGGATGGCAACCCTTAGCCTGTCACTCTTTGCTCCTTGCTTCTTGCCCCGCTGTCTGCATGCCGCTTCTGACAATAGGTCTGTTTTGTTTAGTTTTTGCAGCACAATTACAATAGCCTTACTGAAGCAAGTTGGATGATAGCCTATTAAAAATCAACTGACGAATAGGGAATGCACGTGGGTTTCGTTAAATGGCCATGCAGTTTTTAGTATTGCAGTTGGAATCTCGTCGTAACCTAGTGATGTGTTTCCTGTGTTCAATATTGCTTTTCGTGTTTCCTCTAGTATTATAGGAGGAAATGGAAGAGAGGTTTGGGCAAATGTTGGGACGATCATACGTATATCTCCTATTCCTGCGCGGTTTGAGAGTAGGTTTTCTGCCAAGACCTTACACTTATTGACTTTTGTGGTTGCAGGTGGGTTCTCCGAGAAGCAGGGGTTGTTTAATGGGGTCGATCGATAAATTCCGACAGATTTATGCCATTTAGTGACGGAGAATATGTGTTTTGCGGTGCTGGCCTTTTCGATCTTGGGTCTGAAATAAGACTCCTTTTCCCTCCTTAAGATCTTGCGATAAACTTTTAATCAAATTTTTGTTCGTCCTCTGAGAGGGAGAGTCTAGTTCTTTGCTTATAATGATTTCGAGCCGATTTGCAAGTCCCATTCCACTAAGGGTTCCCTTTGCCATGACCATGTGAGCGTTTAGCAATTAACACCTTGAGAGCCCAAGGGTGCATTATAAAAATTTAGGACCTTAATAGGCTGGCCACTGGGAGAAAAAAGACAGAGTAGGAGGAGGTCGTTTGAAATTCCTGTGCATAACTGTGTTGATTGTAATCAAACTCCTATGCGGGTGTAGGAAATGACACGTGGGCGTGAGTTTGTCCAGTCAACAGCAGGTGAGAATCTGTCGTAGGAGGGATGTTTCTTTGTGATGCGTCTGGCTAGGTCGTGGAAGATATATGGTTCTTGAATAAGAATTATGTCTGCTGAGATTGAGTGGGCTTCATTTAATGAAATTCCATGTGATTGGGCGCCTCTTCCGACATTAAGAGAGAGTATTGTAAGTGGTCTAGTGTAACGGCTTGTTAGCCGGTAGTTACCTGTAGCCTACGATTTTCATCGCAGGCCTTGTAGAAGATTCTGGAATACTCGAGACAAGAATCTTAGCATTCGACTGGAGCTTATACTTAGAAGCTTCTGGAAGAAATCTTGCGGGGCGTTTCTAAAGAGGTGGTTACTGGGGAAACTAAAGATAGATATATAAAGATAAAGCTTGTATGTAGTTTAGGAACCATAGGTCGATTATAAAATACCATTTTATATTTAAATGCTTAAGCCTTCTTTATTCGATTTGTGACATCTAGATGGATTGTATCGGGCATTTGAAAATTTCATTAATATTCCATATTTTCGTTGCTCGGATTCTCCACGATGTCCAGGATAGCGAAGGGATTATTAGTGGATGCGCTTTTTGTTGTTGTAGGTTTGGGGGGAGTGTTGATTACTTGTAACCTGCCTCGTTGTTAATGGGAGGTTGCAAGTTTGTATCGTTATCATCAGTTGTTTCCAATGTAGTGTTAGCATATGAGATTTTGACACAAGCTTCTGCTTATATTCGTAAGCGAGCCTCAGAGCAGATCTTACGTATTGTTGTAATCTGAGTTCGGATTTTTGGTGCTGAGGAGGGATGGGGGCGAAGTAGACGTTTAGGGTCATCTACGGGATGTGCCCCATGGAAATGAATGCATTTCGAAGGACAAATGTGATCAACTTGGAAATGGTATAGGTTTTCATGATTCGATTCTAAGTGCTGGGAGAATCCACATAGTCTGCAGCGGGGGGGCGTCGAGCAGATTCGAGTGTTGTGCCACTGCCAGCAGCGAGTACACTGAGCCACCGTTGTACGACGTGGCAGTAGACGCGTGACTGTTCTGCAACCGAAGAGAAAGAGTATATGTGAAAGACGAACATTATTGTCCGAGAAACGTACTACCCATGAAGTTTCTGAGGAGTTAGGTTCTGCTTCGTTGTCTCGGGAAGGGGTTACAGAAACAGGAGGGATGCCAGTGGCGGCAGCTTGTGCTGCAGAGATGACATCGGATGTAACTGGCTCAAGGCAGTGCTGAAGGTTATCTTCTATGGCTCCGTATGTGCGTTGGACAATTGAAATTCGGTAAAAAACCCAAGTCGTAGCTTGTTCAATTGTTGTGTCGCCAAAGAAATTTCATTCAATGAGTTTATTCTTGAGAGCTGTACTATTGCTCTTGCTAGGGCAGAAGGCAAAGCCAGTTTAAGTTGGTAGGACACTTGCCAGGAGTGATCCATCTGCACCAAGTTTGGCTTTTATAAGTGTTTGGACGGCCTATCCATTGTAACTACGCAATGTGGTATTCTCGGGTAAACGGAGGAAGAGTCTCTCGTCCTGTATGGTTATGATCTGATTTTGAAGACTTGTGGGATTTTCCTTTCTAGTTTGAAGAATTGCCTTAGGGTTAGTAATGTTGTCTCTTTTTTGCAATGCTTGCATAACTTTGTTTTGTTCGCGTGGAATTGGCCTTTGAGTTGAGATTCCGTGGATATAGGCTTCAAAATGTCTAGATGCTAGTTCTGCTAGCTCATCGCAAAAGACTTTAAGAGCATTGACTTGTTTAACTGACATGTGCGGGTTAGAAGCGCAGTGTTGGTCAAGAATTTTGGCGATCATTCCGAATATTGCCTCCGCTTCGATAACTCTTCCGTCAGCAGCTTCTTTGCTGGATTGTATAGCTGCTTGGATTGGTCCTAGAGAGCAAGGTGGGTCATCGTAAGATAATGTGTGTTGAGAGGATTGGGCATTTAGTCCTGGAGCGTCTGCATCTAGAAATTTTGGGTGGATAGATTTAGGTGTAGGAGGGCAATCTGCGGAGACAATCAAAGGTTGATAAGGGTCGTAGGAATTGGAAACTGGGTAATTAGAATTCATGTTGTCGTTGTAAAAATTATAGTGTGGCGTGTTGTTTTTACTTTTAAAGTCGTTCCTATACAACACCTCTTAATCTAGACATGGGGAAGGGGGGCAGAGTGACTGAGTTCTAATATTTTATTAGATTTTTGTTGTCGTTAGAGGCTTAGAGTGCCTATCTCATTAGACCTGTTTCTTTCCTCTAGAATTTATTTGATAGCCAACTCACTGCGCAGTGAACACTCTTGACCTTGGCTGGACTAATATTGGTGGAACATTTGCATGGGTAGAGAGAGACTAGTAACCACTTATCTATATGTGACTCAGTAATAAGCACAAGGGCTCATTTCGTAATGAGCCCTTATGCTTATTATGAGTTCCAAAAGATAAATTGCCTCGTTTCGCACATGTTGTTGCAGAAAGGATCTCACCGACTGCCGAACCTTACACGGTAGAAGAAATAGAGTTACATGCTACAGACCTTTGTAGGGTTTTACAAGATGCACTTAAAGCAGTCGGCAAACAATCCAAATGCGCGAGTCGTAAATCTGCGCCCTGGTGGACACAAGAGTGTAAGGCTGCTCGATTAGAATACCGAAATGCAGTGTCGGAAGAGGAACGTATGCTATGAGTCAAATTTTACAGATGTATAATAGCATCAGTAAGGAGAGGGTGTGGGAAAACTCTAGTGGAGAGAATGAAATCCCCCATAGAGACCTGCGCTGGTTGGCGTAGAGAGAAAACACTAATATGCTTTCAGGGGAGTCCTACGCATGATACACCCAGTGTATCATTTAAATAGAATATTCTGAAATAAGTAACTTTGGACAGGGATATTGTAGGCTGAGAAGATGGAAGTTTCTTGAAAGACGAGACCACCTCTTTCAAGCATATATAGTAATTATTCGTAGCAATGAATTTTATTATTAATAACAGTAACTACTAAATTTCATAAGCGTCCTGTTTGAAAACCGTGACAGGCTGCTAGACATCCTAAAATCCCACCACCCCTACTACATGAAGGATGATTCTCCGATCAATCTGAACGCGC
Organism: Oidium heveae; assembly: GCA_003957845.1. Classification (NCBI taxonomy): domain Eukaryota; kingdom Fungi; phylum Ascomycota; class Leotiomycetes; order Helotiales; family Erysiphaceae; genus Oidium; species Oidium heveae. Next base: position 33,075 of record QVIK01000209.1, read on the forward strand.
AGAAATTTTAAGGGATTGTCTACTTGCTCGCTATGATGCTGCAGATGATCTTTCGCCCTGTCTATACGTATTAGAAGAACGTATCCCATGGGTACTTGACATATCAGAGGCAAAAGTTCGATGCTGCAACTTAGGCAATGAAATCACACCTTGAGCGTATGGAATTTTTGTGGAACTTCTAGTCACTTGCTGGGGAACAATTGGTATCATGGTTACCCAAATTTTTCATGCTTGCCTTCGAATTCCTCATCATTCTTCGTGCTTTAAGCTTGCTGATGTAGTTTTGATATCAAAGACAGATCATGATCCGTCGTCAGTAAAAGGATGGAGGCCAATCTCACCTTTCTCGTGTCTTGGGAAAGGCTTGGGAAGACTAGTTACAAAAAGAATGTTGCACCTTGAAATCGTGTCGGATGTGGTAGGTCAACAACAATTTGGAGCGCTACCACAGCGATCAGCAACAGATCTTTTCTCTTGTGTTGTCTATGATATCAAGGAGGCCCGGACGCAAGGATGGGCTTCAACTTTAGTCACCCTAGATGTACAAGGAGTATCCGATGCTGTTATACATACCCGTGGTACTTCCCGTGGGTAATGGACTACTTTGTGAACGCAAGCACAGGGCTGGTCGGGGGCAATGTTACGCTGGATAGCCTCCTTTCTTCAAAATCGTAGCGCCCAAGTTCGCTATGCAGGATGTGTAACATCACCAAAGAAGTTATTTTGTTGAGTCTCATAGGGCTCACCAGTATCTTCACTTTTATTACTTTATATATTGCTGAGCCTATGCGCTGCGGTAAAATTAGAGCAATGTTTAGCTACGCTGATGATATCGGAATCTTTAATATTGGGATGTCATAGATCAAGTATAGAAAGCAATGGGTATCTATATAGATGATGGTATTTTAATAATTAGACTTGAGGGTCTAAATCCTTGGAAGAATACCCTAATTCATATCGTTACCTTATTAAACTTAAGACTGTCCAATACTCTTTATAAGTTTCTACTTAATTCTACACTCGAGTCCCTAAGGTGTGTACTGGAATATTCTATGAACTTCAGACATAATTATGGAAGTCTCACGTGACTATCGGAATTACTAAGCATGCACTAGCAAGCGCATGCTACAGGGATCATTAGGTTGACTAACCGTTACATGGGCGCATAGCAGCAGAGACAGCTTATGTAGAACAATGAGAAGTTGACAGCTTATTAGACTAGGCTTAGAAAAACGCCATTGCATTTGATCCAACAAAATCTGAAGTAGTCTAATTTCCGGGAAGTCATCGCGAAGTTCCTACAGGAATAAAGATTAACGACATCAGCATTGAACCTCCCGAGCACACTCAATGGCTTTTGATGTGCACCTTGACCCTCAACTATAATTTAAACATCATGTGGCACAGTGGTGTGGAAAGACGATAAAAACTTCGCAGTGTCACGATGCAGCGGGACAGAGAGACAAAGCTACAATTTACCCAGTGCAATATATAGAATTCAAAACTATCTAAAGAGAGAAAGAAAAGAACAGCAACTATTTACATAGATACCAACGTGTCAATCTGGTCTGTGCATATATCACGTGACTTATGACAATACATAAGCCACACAACACGTCGTGTCGTCACACGCAGTATCTACGTTGTCTCGGCCCAGTTAAGCGTGGGGCAGCTTCTAGGTCGTTGGTAACAGTAGTGGATGCGTGTGTGATCCCAGTCGCAACATTTGGTGCAGACGTATGGTGGCCCGGTACGACATAACCAACAAGAAATGAGATAACATTTCCTAAAATAATTTCTTTTTGCAATTTGATTGACAAGGTATTACATCTAGCTTTGAGGGCAGCACTTCCAGTCTAGAGAATAACATCGAACTCAATTCTCCAGAATAAATCAGGTATGCCAACGGCTCGAATACTATTAGAGGGAGTACGTTTACGTGTGGCTGCAAGATTGAACTCCCTTGATAATTCTCATCTGTTACGAGAGAGAGAGTAGCCACTTGCCCCAATATAGGAACGTTGAAATGTAAAAGAAAGAAAAGGTTATCAAAACGACAAGAATTTCAAATGATGCGCATTCAACGAACCTATTAGTAACCTCCACCAGCGGAGTCAGCCGAACCTTTATCATAGCCGGCATACATTGAGAATCTCGGTGCCAAGTCAAAGGGAATTAATGCACACTCAAATTAGATACGAAGTGAACAACCAACAGATGTTTGTGCTTATTCAGATGGGTCGTCAGAGAGACATGGCCGGTCTACATAGGGATATGTTCCCTAATGTAGAGGCGTTACTTTTGAGAAAAGTAGTGGCATGTTAAATAGCGGGGAGGTTTACGATGCAGAAGTTCTTCCAGCCACAGTGGCATTATATGCAGCTCTTTCTGCTAGGCATGAGGATGAGAAGATTTATGTTCTTCTAGATAATCAGGCAGCAGTCAGAGCATTGAGATCAGGAAGGATATCATCATCTTCGCGGATCACGCGCGCATTTCATTATGTAGCTCAGAAAGCCAAAGTCGAAGTCAGATGGGTTCCAGGCCACTCCGGGACTTGAGGAATTAAAGTAGATACAGAGGCTCGCTCTGCACCACAATTACTCTCAGCAAAAGAAAATTCTCCAGTAAATATTACCTTAGCATAATTACGACGTATCATGCAAATACGTCGGCAAGAGCTCATAGATGAGTGGTGGTCAGTAGCTTGCCCGGCGCCATATCGAGACCTAGACCTACTGATGCATCATTGGAAGCCCTCTAGACTAGCACTCCCACGGCGATCACTCTATCATTTGTGGAGAAACCATTAAGCTGACGTTATTATTAGAGTAATAAATTGTCCCACCAATCAGGATTCCTTTTCTTAGTCAGCAAACTAAGTTTACGCTATATATATTACTAGAATAATGAATTGGTCTTTTAAAGTCGTATATCTGCTCGATAGCACTTATGAGAACCATTTATGTTTTGCTCAGAAACCACCTTTTATATAAAAAAATTCCCACTTGAACTAGTAGTTATAGCCTACATCATAAACATTAAATTTGTTTCGAGTCGATTTGAATGTTTTTGAATTACATAACACTTTCTTTCCAACTATTCACATAGATTCTGTCATTGGTATAAGCCCCAATCAACGTGGAGAGAGCGAAATATCTCGTTGATAATCTTGGCTGAGCCCTTCAGGAAAACTTACGGATCTGGGTATTATTGCTGTAGAATCATTAATATAGTGTAAATATTAAATTTCACTAAACTACCACTCCCAAAAATCGGAAAAAAAGTATCTATTTTATTGATTTCCGCTCTGTCAGTGTCGGATAATAGGGTTGGGCGTTAAATGATTGGGTAATGTTCTCACGTGATACCATGTGCAACTATTTCTTTGTTTTTTGAGATAACATCGTCTAAATGTGTTGAAGATTATTTTACGACATGCTGGTCTTGTCTGCCACTATGTTTAGCTAGTATTCGGCATCTATGATAGTGAGATAGAAGATAGTTTTACTTACGGCTTTTATATATCAGCACTGAGACCGAGATTCTCATACACATATTTACTCGATAACTCACCGCGTAGACTAATCATAGACCCTTCACTTCACTATGACGAATCTGTGACAACTTTCCGTATCACTCGGTTTGCTACTTGTTCAATCGCTCCCATACGAAGTTCCAGCAACTGAACCCTTCGTTCCCACTATTACTGCAGACATTGCACAATACTAGTCTATTATTTAGATATTAATTATCCGGTGACTTTTGTTACGTGTAGTCATCCGACAGTCAATGACTAAGACAACTTTAGATAAAAATATTCATAGCAACATATCTTTTTGTAGGATGGAGCTTAGGGCAAAGCATTTAACACAAGGCGACAGGCAATTAATACGACAAGTCGGCTCAACAGTAGACAAATCCTTAAGAATATGTGTGACTATGCGCATTTTTATCTAAATATATCTAAGCCTCTTAATAATTTATCAGATTTATTTGGTGACAGGAATTCGCGTAACGGCATTTCGCCAAGCCGGAAACTCAATCTTAGGTTACATGGTAAACTAGCAGATCAATCCTTCACACAGAGCACCTGTCCATCTTCTCGGCGCTAGACTTAAGAATGAGTAGAGAGTAAAAGATAAAGTAACGATCAAAGCATATTAAATAGCCCGGATCTACTGGATGGCCCAAAAAATGCTCTTCAAAATTTATCAACTGTATAACAATACTTTAAGTCGATAGCTCACAGCTTTCACAAGTTGAGAGTGAAAGGTATTTGAAGTTTAAGGGCCGAAACGAAGAAGAGAAATACAGAGGAAAGATAAATTTATCTAGCTCCTCTGCATCAGCCCGCTCCACCCTGTCGAAATTCCGAATCCATAGAAAATATTTACAAATAACATCTATCTTCGGTATTTAATTGGTTTCCAGAAATGCTTGTCTCCCAAGTTATCTTTGCAGCAACAACATGATCTGAAACGATGATATCCAGAATTTGTCCATAGATCTTTGATTCAGTACCGAACTGCTGGGTTTACCAAATTAGACTTTTAGCTTCGATAGGTCGTACTTCAAAAGATCTGGCATAATTTCTCCATAGATCATTCAATATTACTACAATATCAAACCAGGTTTATTTTAAAGAAGTTTCTTTGCATTTCTATGCTTCTTTGCATTTCTATCCTAATCAATCAGAAGAGGAATATTGTCTTTGGTTCATAATCCATGGAATTATTTCATGTTACAATGTAATATTCGACGAAAAATAACAATGGACTAGTTTATTTCGGGAAAGATAATCCAATTCGTCCATCTTTATCGTGTTGCTCGTTATCTTTGGTTTATTTTGTCTGGTGGTACCATACGTCAACCACATTCGGCAAGCTTAATAGCTTATGTTTTTTGCTATAGAGGCCAATAACATAGACACCTAGACTATACCACCGTCTTTTACTCCCATGAAATCTCCGAGCATATAATCAAGCCCATCTTCTATTATAGTTTGCAAAATATCAAGACTTGTTTGGTAATTATACCTATTCATCGATTATTACCTTGAAATTAAAAATATATACTCGATACCTTCGATTGGAAATAAATACTGAAGTATGCGAGTAGCAGTAATTGTAAGATTTGTTTTTGTTTTTGAATTTAAAGTATTATTAATATTTTGAGACACTGACAATACTTGATATGCAAGGGCGGCGGACCCTCAGGCATCACAACACTTAAACATCTTGTGACTGCTCATTGTTTTTTCCCAGGAATAGATCCAATCGAAGCCAGACTTTTCGAGCTTGAAAGCTCGATTGGCGGAACATTTAAGCACCGCTCTTATGAGGGTGCAGAAGTTAGTGAGGCAAGCTTACTGGATAGAATCTCATTGGACTAATCATATTTTCAAAGATGGTGTCTTCTAGACAACTCACAACATTTTCGGATTTTCGGTATCCTATCGATGCTCCTGATTTTCTATCTACAGAAGAATACTGTCGATACCTTGAAATGTACTGTGAAAATTTTCAGTTGTATCAGTATATTCAGAGGGATACGCTCGTTCTTCGAATTCAGCGTGATTATAAGTATGGTATGAGCCACGTAGTTCACATTCTACACGCGGGTGAAGTCTCGCAATGGACTTGCGATGCTGTGGCTATATGCTCTGGGTTACACGTGACACCTAATATCCCAGAAATACCGGGCATATCTAACGTCCCATTGTCCATTCATTCATCCCAATTTAAACACTCACGGCAGTTTGATGAAGGAAAGAATGTATTAATTCTAGGTAGTGGAGAAACTGGTATGGATATCGCTTATCTAGCCATCAAAAGCAAAACTAAGTCCGTTACACTTTGTCATAGAGACGGATTTTTTTGTGCCCCGAAGGTATTGCATTTTCTTAAAAATAATTTTCAAATTTTAATCTGTTGATAATAATTTTCTAGAGAGCACCAGATACCACATTTTTCGGTATTGCTCCCACTCCTATACCTAAAGGAAATGTACCATATGATGTTGGTGCTGCAAGCCTATTTGATACAAGTTATGTTCACCCAATATTGAGAAACTCATTTTTACCTTGGGAGTATTATGACTTTTTTGCCAAATTTACGACATGGCTAGTATCTGGTACCAAAGCGGGACTTGATCAATGGATTGGAGAGATCTCTCCAAAAAGATTTCATGCGTCCAAAAGTAAAAAACCAAATCGATTTAATTAACATTATTGTAGCAGCTAATATCAAACTCAGTTTTTTTTAACAAATCTACTAAAGCTATGCCCTATATAAGTGCTCAGTACCGAACCTCATCGATTATCAATAGTTTACGATCTTGTATTGCCAATGTACCAATAATTTCTACTACGCATGAACGGCAAATAGATCTTGCGCCATGGCCCAAAAATATCGACAAGAATGGAGTAGTGGAATTCATGGAAAATGGAAGACCTGAAGCCCAAGTAATGAAAAAAAAATATTGCAAGCCTGATGTATTAATCTTAGCTACAGGATATAAGCAATGTTATTCATTTCTTGATGATGACTACCCACGTGCCTCAGATGCTAACATGAGAAATATCTGGAAAAAGGGCTGTGAGAATGTTAGTTTTATTGGGTTTATTCGTCCCAGCTTTGGTAGGGCAACTAGTTCTCTTAAATTCTATTTATTTCTATCAACTTAAGGCTTTTAATATCTTATAGGGGTTTCTTTGCACATCTAATCAAGAGTATCTTTTAAATAGGTGCTATACCGCCACTTGCAGAGCTTCAGTCCCAGCTTTGGATCACTATGCTGTTAAATCGTCTTCCTAAGCCATTACAACCAATAAATACGAGACATTATCGTCTTCAAAGTTCACCCAATAGCCGAATCACTTATGGCGTTGATCATGAATCATATGCTTACCAATTAGCACTTGACATTGGTGCCGCGCCTTCTTTCTATCAAGTACTTTTACTGGGCTGGAAAACAACGATTTCTTGGGCATTGGGCTCGAATATTAATCCCAAATTTCGCTTAGTAGGCCCTTGGCAATGGAATGGTGCAAGAGAGGTTATGGAAGGTGAGGTATGGGATACCATTATAAGACGAAGATTTTTTTTTGGTAAGCAAGTCTTTAAGCCCATATTATTTCTCCTGAAATTTTAATATCGTTCTTGAAATAAGAAAAAAACATAATATTTTAGCATATATCATCGACAAACTTACTAATTTACATTTTTCAACTTATTCAATGTACACTATTGACTTCTATCATAGGTCATGTGACACTATCTATAGTACCAATTCTTCTTTTCGGATTTCTAAATGCCATACTGTACGCTTATTCTATAATCAAGAAGGCTTTTGAATATATCTCTAAGGAGACAAAGAATTTGACTAGAGATCTCATGATTATTCTTAGACGGGGAGAGAAATCACAGATCTAACAAATGTGTATTGACTATCAGTTTTAAAGTTGAACTTCTCAGCTTAACGTTAATAGCAACTCTTACCGTTCTCCTCTCTAAGAATATCTTGAACTTCGGATTATAACCAAAATATTATTGAAACCTTGAAATTCAGCTATATATCGCTGATCTATTGTCAACTTCGACCATGAATTCCAACACATCTTTTTAAACCACCTTTTTAACTTATGCTTAGATGCGAGATTTATGCTCACTGAAATTATTTGCGCTAGGTATAAATGCGTAGATGATTCTATGAAAGAAATTGTTGAACAGAAATATGTAAACTTGAAAGTTTTCCAGGTGAGATCTTTAAGTTGATCGATTCTAAAAAAAGCTTTATCGCAGGTCTACTGTTACAAAATAATTCTTTCTATTCTGACATGCTATTAATCCATCTTTCAATTAGCAGCCCTTTTTCCACTTTTTGGTGAACCTAAACGTCATTCGAATGATCTTCAAGATATTTGCCAAGATTTTAAAACGTCATTTTTTATGAAATAAGATAAGTCGTGCTTAGAGATAATGTCTTAAAGTAATTATTGAGCATTCTTCGATGATACCGAGAATTCTGATGATTACTCATAAATTTTATATTTATATGACGTAGATCACTACTTGGCCTGCCACTTTTTCAAACTATATAACTTCTAATCCCTACAACTTCACGAAAAGTAAGCTAAATTCATTGAACTAAGATATGGTCCGAAGATACAGATATATCTCCAGCCTCTGGGCAGGTTCTTGCATTGTGACCGATATTACGGCAGATGCTACTAAGCCGCGCGCAAGTTTTCCGCCGCTTCGACAGTCCCTCTCTAGTACTTTCGTCACGTCTTTCTTGCTCAACAACACCCTTTTCTACCAAAAGCTGCCTGGCGTCTTCACCAGAACGAGGTCCTGAATCTTGTAGTCGGGTCTGTTTTGCCCTTCGACGCTTTGAGAGGGTCTCGTTAGCCTCTCAAAGAGCTTTGACCTCCCCGTTTGGAAGGGTTAGCTGGTAGCTAATAGCTATTGTAGCTTTTGCCAATTGGTCGTCATAGGTTAGAATTGGTGTCAGAGATTTTCCATGGTGCGTAACGACTCGAACTTTAATTAAAGGCTGAATTATTCCCATCATAAAGCTGGTCTCGTTAAAGTTGTAAAGGTCGCGATCTTGAATACCATACTTGGTTTGCATGTTAGCGAGTAGGCAGAACCACGCATTTAACACGTCAGTATCTTCTTGGACAGCTCTTTTATAGTCGTAGGCGCGAGGAAAACGCGTAAAGAGCTCTGGTCGTCGCTTGATGAAGCGGTCAATCCAGTTCTTCCTAACGCGTCGTGCGCCGCATTTAGCCAGCAGGAGATTCGCCACATCTTTCACATCAGCCCTCCGGGGCGAAAAACTTCTTGAATATAGCTCGATTACGCATCGAGTAATTGAATCTTCTTCGCTTTTGCTTGAAATTATTTGGCTGTGGTGACGGTCGGTCTGAGGGGTTCGTCCAGCTATTCTGTCTTACAAGGTCGTTCGCGGAACCTCGAACTGCTTTGCAATATATCGAATACTTAGTTTTGGGTGCGCTTGCTTTTCATTGATTGCTAGAATAAGTTGGGACTCGAGGCCAGTCATTATTATAGTTGTGGCGGGAGAAAACGCATGTTGAAGTTTAGATGTGCAAAGTGGGAATAAGAGGCCGGCCAAGTGGTGAACTACGTTAACGTCTCTTTACTAACTAAATTTAGATACTTCAAGCTTTAAGCGAATGGTGTTGATTGGATATAATTTTAACCCTACATTATTTGGTTGACATAAGCTAATATCTAATAACATTTTTCTTCAACAATAGATTGCCTTCTACTTTGGAAAAAAAAAAAAAAAAATTCATTTGACACAAAGTTTTTACGCTATAACTGCTGGAAACCTACCAAGTGCTGACTGATGACTTATCCCTTTTCTGTGAGACACGAGTCAAATTTATAACGTCAACAAGCTAACGGAAAAAGAAAAACAACTACTATTTGCATTCCGTTTCATTTGAAATGCGAGAATTAAGTGGGTGATTGAATTAAGTCTTCAGATTTGTAATTCCTCTTAAATGTGATCTTATCACCAAGGATTATGCTGTAGCTCTTAGAAGTAACATTGGAAACGGGTGACTTTACAGTCCCCACCCCTTTACTTTACAATTCCCATCCCACGTAATATTTCATTAATTCTTAATCTTGTTACGTCATATACTCACGTAATCCTTCGGCATTATGTCGTTGCCCTGTCCACAAAAGTATTGCTGTTTTAAATAAATCCAATATTATCTACCATTATCACTTGAAGAGGCACTTTAAAACTACACTGGAAGCTTTATAATTTAACCTACCATTATTTATACTTTGTAAATTTATTCTGTAGTAAATCACATCTATGATAGATCGCCGCATTTCCTCGAATTACACTACATTAAAAATGCGATTTGACTACATCAATAAACAATAAATCATTTATTAAAACCAAAACTAAAAGTCAACAATTTAATAAATCTCTTATTCAAATTATGATTAGATTTCTTTTGATTAGCGTTGGAATAATGTAGAATCAGGAGAGGTCAGGCAAAATTGGCCTGACGGGACAGTTACTTATGTTATGGTTTGAAGAGTTGCATCCAGTACAGGCCCTTTTATTGTGAAGGGGTACAAGCTGAGCGATAAAATTTTCTAACGCCTTGTTGAGACTGAATCTCAAAACCATTCAAGGTGTAGTCACTCTGCGCAACTCTTCTCCTTGTAATTGTATTACTCTGGGCACAGGGTGGAGGATTCAATGGCACTAGGTGGCTCTCACTATTTGCAACTTCTTAAGATGCTCTAACACTATGTCAATGATGGTGAATATTGGTTACTTCAAGAACTCCACCGTCATAGGGTAACCGGTTATTATATTTTTGCTTACAAGGTAGACCTATACTCGTCGAGTAGGTGTTAGTACACAAGTCATTAATTGTATTAGCTAGAATTCATATTAGTATGTCAGCCTCCTTACACTAGACCACATACCATTGATTGAGCACCTTTGCTTTTCGACAAGTTAGAGAGCCTTAAAAGATATATTATTCAAAAGTAAACAGTAAAGACTATTACCAAGAAGATTCGTCGGACAACTCTCTCTTAAATTGGCGTCATACACTTCGATAGAGTGTATTTACTTGTCCACTGCAATTTTGATTCGCTTCGAAACTTCGATTAAGCTAAGATTCGATTGAGAGAGATAGCGCTTGAGAGCAGCGTGAGATTCTTCTACTCTAGATGTGGCTGTTTTAACAAAATGAGCTAATCTGTCAGTATAGTAAATGACCAGCTTTTCTTTCCAAGGATTGAGCTTAGTGTTGAGAACGTAAATCTTAACGATCTGAGGAATATGCCCAGATTTATTTAAGCTTATAACGTTTAGCTTATACTCACTTGCAGAATCTGAGTTAAGAGCTTTATAAACTCAGTCAGAAATGAATCCCAAGCTTCTTCACTATCAAAGCTTTGCTTCCAGTAAACTAGTACATTTTTGTTAACGTGCCATCGATAAAGGATGAACTTGGTATTTTCCTATGGGAATAATAAATCGATGGCATTGATCAGAGCCCGTTCATAGTCCATTATAATTACCCCAGGCCAATGTGGAGGTTGATATTTTACGTAGCTCTATAATGCCCAATAGTTATCTTCTTCTTTTTTTTCGGCCAAGAAAGCAAAAGCTATCCAAAAAGATTTCTGATTTCTATCTATGCCTATCATGCAAAGAAGAGGCATCTCGACTCGGTTAGTCTTGTAAGTGCAGTCCATTGCTATCTCTTCCAGGTTTTCTTTAGCCCAATGAGGAGAATGCTTGAAGGCTAGGAATAAAAACTTGAGTTTTCCGTTGTCATTTAATTCATATTCGTATATCCAATCGGATTGCGCCATAATCTTCATTAGGGCTTATACTTATGTCCGCCCCAACAGTTCCAAACGTTTATTTTTTTGCTTGAAGTTAGATATGTGCTGGGTTATTGGAGGTCTATCTGTTGTAGAATTAAGGAAAGTCAAAATATTCCGAGGCATTGTAAAGTTTGCATTAAGTGCGGCTATTTGTGAAATTTCGATGTCTTTTAACTTTCGGTGCTGTAGAAAGCTGCTAATATTCGATTTTAGTCCATGGTTATGAGTTACATGGCATCTATCAGCTTGTTTCTGTCGTCTTCCATCTTTAATTCTAGGCTCAGCTGCATTAAAAGCAAATTTACAGCCGGTTTTACGTGTGGCTTTATTTCGTTTTCTGTTAATTATTGTGTCTTTGTATTTTTTTCTTCCACAGAAGTAAGTGATATTTATCAATCTTCGCAATCAATCTTTACGGAGACGTATATTGACTACTGAGAGCGCAAAGCCATTGTCATAAGCATGCTTTTGGACTGACTTCTGAAGAGACTCGAACGATTCAAAGTGACCTTAGGGTGAAGCTGCATATTACCAAGCCTTTTTTAAATATTTTGGGATATATGTTCGATATTAAACTTCTGTTAAGCATTAGCTTTGAGTTAAATTTGGACCATTATTGTCGCTATTTTGAAAAGATTCACTTTATAAATAGTACAGAATTCCAATTGGAGAGCTTTACTAGATATCAATAAAAATAGGTTTAAATTATAAAGCTATCAGTATAGTTTTTAAGTGCTACTTTATATTGCTATGTTATTTAAGGTTGAATTTACGACAGTGATAGAACTTTCGTATCTAGGGCAACGACAGAATTCAAATGAATTACGTGAATTTATGACGTAAAAAGATTGAGAATTAATAAAATATCACGTGGGATGGGAATTGTAAAGAAAAAGGGTTGGAACTGTAAAGTTACCCGTAGAAGCCTACCAAATATTGTACTTTCTTCCGGTCCCAAATATATCTTCCGATACATAATACCCCATCCTTCATCCCTGCCCATCGTGATTATGCATTTATAAACGTATCACAAAAATAAGAGTCACGAGGGAGCTGGAAGAGGCAAGCCAATCAGATGATTCTAAGAAATTTTCCCGGCTTTGTTTTTTTCTTTTTTCGGCAAGAAGCAGATGTCTACTTCCTCGGGAATAGAGATCATTAGTCAGCTTTTATTAAGATTTACAAAGAGCAAAAGAACAAAAGAACAAAAGAAGAAAAAAATAAAATAAAATGGAGTATATTTGAGTTTTTCTTGTCAAAAAAGAAGGTTTGACTACGTAACCTTTCCATAAATAAGTAACACAGACAAAGGATATTGCAGTAATTGACAGTTATGCTCAAACTTTAAGAAATTTGCTAGCAAAGGCACTCTCTTCAGAGTATGTTGGAAATACTTTCCGGTGACCTTGCCGAGTCCTGGCATAATACCCCTGAATCTAGATACATGAAGGGCGTAAGGAAGCAACGGTTGGTTAGACTTGTCAACATACTACTTCGTGAAGCTCTCGTTAACTTAAGGATGATCGTTAGCTGGGTTCAATTGGGAAAGGGGTCATCGATAAACGCACGAGTCTTGCTGAGGAAAAGCAGCCCGGAGAATCCAGCAGGGCGATATTTGAACTAGCATTGACTAATATCACTCGTTTATTCTATCTAGAGGAATGTAATAAATAGTAAAGGTCGCGATTTTGGCAGCTACACAGTCCGTTAGTATTCTAATAATGCTTTATATAGATGCTCCTATCAACACAAATCTATAAACACCATAGTTCGTGAGCACATGCATCTTGGACCTCCTGTTAACTTCGAGGCCGGGAAAACTGCACATAAGGACCATAATATTCCTCCCCCCACCACAAATGCAATCCCACAGACTCAGGAGAGGTTGAGGAGTGTGTTAGAAATATAAATGATCTATTCGGTTGCATTTTGATCCATCGTTGAAGGTTTTCTGAACTTGTTGGACTTAGATATTCGGAAATCCTACTCATAGTTAGTAGGTTGGTGTTGCAGTAAGGCCATTTAAAGCATTTACTTAACCCCTGCTTAGTTAAACTATAAATCTATGTTTGAATCCGATGGTACCGAATGAGCATGCGATTCGGGCCAACCGAAATTTTGCGAATAGATTTGGAAGATGACAAGTCTTAATTTATGCAGATCAATTCTTGTGACTTTAATAGCATCTATAGCGTGTTTACTCTGTGAGAGCTGGAGAGAAAGTTTATGGATTTTATATGTAGATGTGGTATTGGCACGAAAGGAAAGAAGACATCACAGTCCTACGTTCTGGCAATAAAAATCCATATTTGTAAAACATATTCTTCAATTCAAGTTGTGCTCTCTAATGCCGCCAACTTGCTAGGCCTACATAACAGCCACTAAAATTCTCACTTATCGTTGTTACTAAAGCAAAGGCGTTAGGTAGCTTGTTAATAGCAACTTTTATCGGGTTCAAAACAAAGCGTACATTATTGGGTATTCTATAGATCATACATTGAGAAGCATGTAGTTTTGATTTACGTTAATAAAAGTCGAATTAGCTATTTTGATTATTCATTTGCGAATCTGTCTGTAAAATATTGATATTCTCATGCCACGCTCATGTTTGTCTCGTGGGGCCAAACAACAAGCACACTCCCCTTGGCATAACAGAACTAAACGTGAGCCAAGTTGTCGCAATCTATTTTCAAAAAATGCATTTATTTAAGGCTCATAATTATGTGGCAATTTCAATGATTAATTTTTATGAAGCGACAGAAATAAAATTAGAATAACAAAATTCAACGGGTGTAATATACAAGGCTTCAACATCTTGAAGTTGAAGAAATAACGTGAACGGTCAGGGGTGATACTATTTCCATAACCGAAAAGACTAATTTGTGGTTTAAAATAACCCTAATTCTTCATGTAAAATGTTTATACGAATGAATAAATATACGCAAGGACCACGCTACTATGGCGTTTTTTAAGATCCTGAGAAAGAATTAGCTTCAGGTGGGCAATTAGTCACTCTCCTCTAAACCTCTTTAGGCTAGTGACAAGCTAATGATGGGTACAGTACAACACACGAATCTTGTTAATCTTTGTTACTTTTTGCCAATTTTTATTGAATCATTAATTAGCACGCGTCCTCGTAACTCCCCCCAAAAAATATTGCATCTTGTAATTGAAAGCGCGTTGCTGAATCCTCATGCAGTGCAATGTCTTCACAATTGTCGCGTCAACTACCATTAACCTTCAGTGTGACATGGGTAATTTTCTATCTTTAGTGCTGTAAGTCAGACTGGCCTTACCGTCTACGCTCTAGGACAAACCCACCAAAGGGGGCGATGCGGGTGCGAGTCATACCGATAGCACCCTGTTTTCATGTAATTAAAAATTCTGCCGAAGAAATTATTTCCTGCGCTATTTTAAGTAATTGGCCAATCATCTTAAATTATGACTTCTACAATAATAATAGGAAAATGTTAAATCCTCACCCTCTTTTCGTTATTTCCTCACCCCCCACGTGATCTAACATATATTCCTTAGACCGTGCTTAGGTTAATAATTGATTGCCTGGTCAACGTAAATTTCAAGTGTATTTATTTGGATCATTGTCTCCAGACTTAAATGATCGTAGCTAAGAATCTCTCACATTTACATCCTTTTGAGACACTTTATCATTCAACAATCCTCTCTGCTTAAATCTTTTCACAAGTATTGTAAATTACATCTGTCGTAAATTTTTCACAAGACTAACCACCTAGAGAACCTTATTTTAAACACTTACGAAAATGTCCTTGAATAACATAACCAACAACGACCTTACAGTATCTCCAACTATGCCCAGTATCTTAACTGAAACTCAGGATAATTTACGCTACGACCTAGGCTCACCTGATGATACGCAATATTTTGATAGTCGGGAAGGTTTAGTTAACTTCGTTAAGGATTGGGCTATTGGTCATGGGTTTTGCATTACAATAGATAATGGAAGTAATAAAGAAAAGGTCCGCTTGAAGTGTGATATTGGCGGTGTATATCGCGATCGTGGAAACAAAGGGAAACGCATTAACACTTCATCCCGACTTATTGGTTGCAATTATCGATTGACAGGTAGATATTCATCTAAAATACAAAAGTGGCATATATGTATAACTTTTGCGTTCCATACGCATGAAGCATGTCCGCAAAATCAAATGATCTCGAGATCGCAAGCACGTGCTCGCAGTATTAAGCCAAAATTGGGTTCAATCGAGAACCTTGTTAGTACAGTTGAGCCACGTAAGATTGCTACTTCTTTACGTCGTGAAGATCCTGAGGTAATGCTGCTTTCGCGAGATATATCAAATCTCCGATCAAAGAAAATTAGGGATGTCCTCGATGGGCGCACTCCAATTCAAGCTCTGCTTGATAGTCTTGTGAAGGAGAATGTTCCTCACAGAATTAAAGTTGATGTCGAAAATCATCTTACACATCTATTTTTCGCCTTTCCG
>QVIK01000209.1:49362-71621 GCA_003957845.1 Oidium heveae
GAAGAATCCATTTCCACAATTTTGGCCGAGCTAAATGAGAATATTACTACCTGGGATACACACCAACAATTCGCAGCCCGTTCACAATTGAAACGGATCCGAGATATCGGTATTACTGGTGGTTATGCTGCTATGTCTACTGGCATCCAAGAACCTTTGACTATGAGACCGAAAGGTCGGCCTCCAGGTGCTTTCAATAGGAGCAATACAATAGGGGTGGCAGGTAGAAAACGCATAGCTGCAGAATCTTCGACTCAGAGAGAACTTTCAGAGTTTGAGCATGCGGCAAGAAATGCAGGAGATACCGTTAGACCAAGGAAAAGGCTACGAGGTCCTAGGTTATGTAGTGAATGTAGTGGTCAAGGCCATGATAAGCGAAATTGCCCAAATAGAATAGTTGCTGTAGACGAAGAGGATGAGGTTGAGCGAATACCGGCTGAGAAATCTTTGTAGTTTTAGGTGCTATGCCTATGAAATTATTTTATCTTTCCTAGATACTAAGCTACTATTCATTTGCGAATATCTCTAGAACATTCAGTTTTTCGTAATGTGCCATGGAGAAAAGATTCATTATTGGTAAGATAGTCCCTCTATGGTATGTAAATATGTCCCCTACTTATGTAAGTCTCGATATAATCCTTAAGTTCTGCGAATCAGAAAGTATACGAGTGCCAACTATATTTGTTGCTGTGTACTTCATAATGGCTTGTACTCTTGTAATGAAAACGATTTGCCTTTGTTGAAGGAAAACCGTGCGCAGATCACGTGGGGGTGAGGAAATAACGAAGGGGGGGTGAGGATTTAACATTTTCCTAATAATATATCCATGAAATATTTTAAGACCTAGTCGGTCACTAGTAAAGTTTTATTTGCCATCACCCATCACATCAAAATCTACATATTGGAGAGGAGGTATTACACTGGATTTAAAGCACTCGACGAAATTAAAGCAATCTAAATAATTCTTTTTCGATGGTTTTAAGAGAAGACGTTTATTATTTTAACAAAATAAAAAACTCTTATTATATTAGACTTTGATTCCGATAACTTGCAGAAATTTACAAGATATATTATACTCTCATCTATTACAAAGACTAAGTATTCAAACCCTCGATGGACAGTTGCTTCTATTGTGACTTTTCGATGTATATCCTCTGCATGACTGCTTATTATGGCCATTAGGAGAGCAAAGGCTTCAATGCAGTAGTTGAGCCGCAACCTGCTCAAACTGGCTCATGATGCGACCCAAAGCTGCTGTGTGTAAGCGTGCATTCCCCCGTACCTGAGCTCATTAATCAGCTTGTTCGATTTTACTACTTGTTTGAGAGAGGGGATCGAGTATCGGTTGTTGAAATGCTTGTGCTTCGTAGCCAGGAGCTGACCGATTGATGTACCAAAGTAGATGAAAATCGTTTGGCGTCACAACTAGTAATCATCAGCAAGGATCCTTCTCTTTTGACCGAAATATGAAAATAATACCTCGTTTTTTTGAAGATATGGTTTAAGTTGATGACAACAAAAGATCCCATATGAAGGGTTGAAAAGACTTGTACAGATAATCAGAAGCATGATTCCATGACTTCAGACGTAATTCTTTGTCTCTGAGGAGATCAAATTGTTGACGTAGTTTACATAGTCCATTATGAGATATATGTCCAAAACAGTAACTGTACTTAGGACCAGCTAATGCTAGAGAGGTCGTACTTAGCTTATGGCTGACATCAAGGTCTATTTGATTAAGTTGAGAAGCGATGGGAAGACGACAAGCATTTATAACGGACTTGAGATCGTTTGAAGATACAGCGATCCTGTCATTCAGTCGACAGTGATCTCTTTCAATACGGGACTCGTAGTATCAGCGCAGTGAAAGTATTGATCAATCTTGGAAGAAACAATACTAGTTTTATGGGTATTTTGTGTGCGTTGTCGAGGGGTATCATTGTCTGTATATTTTGATTCGGACCTTCCTGAAGAATTACAAGCAATGTGACGTATTAGACGGCCATTGAGTCATTCCAATTTTCGCCTTATGAATGCGTACCCAGCCTGTTTGGCATATTGTTGGCAAGATAATAACGGGGCTTCAAACAACTCGTATTAAGCTTCGGCAGGCAGTGACAGAGGTTGAATGTTTGGCATTGTTAATGAAAATAAATTCTGTTAAAAAAAACTAGGGTGTGAGAAATCTTTTTTGGAATAGAGTATTATCTGATTTTGTAGAGGTAACAATTGTTTGTCAGTGTTGATATTATCATCATAAGTTATTCAATCAAAATATTGCGTTAATAGTGTGTTGACTAGGTAACATAAATAAGATTCACATATTTATCATTTTAACAGGGTTCTGTTGATTGCGAAGTAAATTGACGTTGTCCGTTGTTACTCTTGTATTTCAGTTTATGCTACCCTGGCCTTTGGCCTTACTATCTACGTTCTGGGAAGAGATCTACTAAAGGGGTCAGTGCAGGGGTCTTCAGTTATTACTTCAGGGGGAGAGGGTTAACGGTATCATCCGCACGCGGTATCTCGACTTACTTTCCTATCGTACCAAAAGACAGGGGCCAGCAATGAGGAAACTTCAAAAGCAATAAGTGAAAATAATTAATGAGCTAGCGTCTCGCAGCTAAGTAAAACAGGATGGATGTATGTCACAATTTGGATTTCTCCAAGTCTCGTCCACAGTATGATGGGAACCCCCGGAATAGTGTCGAAGACAAAAAGACGCCGCTGATCTCGAGAAAAAGGCCCGGTCTCCTTCCTATCGCCTCGTGCTCCCTGTCGCCGGAGTCAGAAGCTCTTAACTTCCGTAATATTGCATGTCATTATCACAAGCAGACCAGCCTGCCAATAATTTGACGGACATTTATCCATCGAACAATGACGAACTCCATAACGCTTAATCCTATTAGGACATTGAGATTTGTGCAATGTATGGGATGCTGCGAGAGAAAAATAGGAGGGCGAAAATTTCTGTCGATGTTAGCGAATGAACTCGATTGATAGAACGGAAAGGTCTTACCCCTCGTTGTCTGCTGTATTTAGACCAAACTATAATAAAGTGTCATATGTTATATTCATAATATCCTCATCTGACAGGCCGCGAAATGTGCTCAACCCCATCCTTCATATTTCTAGTCGTCTGTTCTTTGCGCTTGGGATGATAAAGCAACTCAGCCAATTATATAGAAGCGCTAGTCATAGTTCAAATCAGAAGAGATGCCGAGTGGTTTAACGCACAAAAGGCGCAAGCGTAGGAGGAGGGCAAAGAGAAGAATATGTAAGAGAGTGAAAATGTGAAGCACATTTAGCGAAAAGCCGCAAAAAATGCTCATTTACTCCACATGAGGGCCGGTGGTTGTGGCGGTATCTTTTGAGCTATAAAGAAGTCCCTTCTTTGCTCTTCATTTACGGAAAGCTAACTTCTACAAAACTGTTTTACATCAATCAATCCAGTTGCCAACTCAGTGAAATCAAGATTCGTATAATACACTCAAACATATACACACATACACACGTATTCACGTTTTTCACTCTCACGTATCAAAATCTTCAAGATGACTGACTGTTCATGCTCTTGTGGTGACGCATGTAAGTTAATTTGACCTACTTGATAGACTTTGGACTTTGAGTGTACAAACTGACATTTGAGTAGGCAAATGTGGACCCGATTGCAAATGCACATAGAGAGAGCAAGCCTACACCCGCCAAAAAATGTTGCAATTTTTCCCAATTAAGAATATGATCAATCTCGGATTTGTATAGCTGGGGGTTTTTTCAAATTTCTCAGGTGTCTTCGGCTCTCGCCCCTCAGCATGAAGAGCCTATTAAATCTCGGTTTGAAAAAGAGAGGTTAAGGGAAATCTTTTGTATTCATATTTCTGGGTATAGCACTGTTTTTATTCAATAGAAATCATTGTCTCCGTCCTAAGACCTGTCTCAAGACAAAATAAGATCAATTCAAGCCTGTGAGGTTCAGTGACGAGAATGCCGATTTTCTGTTTCAAAGTCCGGTGGCCATTGGTATCTAATTAATTGAAAGACAGGTTTGTTATTAATTCACGCCACAATTTGATGTTTCGAGACATTTTGTGAGAATAAGATGGAGTACAGTTGTGCAAACTCTTGCTGTACTGGACCAGCTTTACGAATACTCCCCGGGGTATCTCATATATCCGAGCTTAGTCAGCTCAGAAAGTACTTCCCCACGTACTACCCTATCGCCCCACCGTAATTTAAACTTTCTCTACTTCAAACAATGTAAATATTGGTTATCAGTTTATATCTCACGTAAGGCCTCAGATACAGTAGTATTTATACTGGATGTAGCTGTCTATTTATCTCTATCTTGAATAAGAGGCGATTAATATTTTGCAACCCTAGCTCAAATAAACCACTTATATCGTCGTATTTCCTCTGAAACACCTGTATTTTCTCCTACCCTGAGTTTTCAACATTATGTAATAATTTTCTGCCTTCTAAATGGTAATTACTGATAATTGCTCCTCTGTACCCCCTACTAAAATCTACCAATTTAATAGCCAGAAACCCCTGCAATTACCTGTGCACGGCGCTCTAATATCATGTAATAATTTCCTTATATTTAACTGGAGCAGATGCTGTACTCCCCTATCGTATTGGCATAGCAACTGTTACAAGGGTCTATCACCATTCGTTTCGGTTAAAAAAATAAGGGCCCAAAAATAAAAACGTCAGTTTTAACCGTACTAGAATACAATTCGTAAGTCCGTCAGATATACCTATTCAAATCATCCTCCACAAATACCTTTATTCTATGACGTTAACTCTCCGTCTACTACACGTACGATAAGTGTGACCCGACTGACCACATCCACTACAGTTACGAGGTGCTCTGGTGGAAAACTACATCTAGCAAGGCTTGATTTGTTGTTAGCGGTAATTTTGCAGAAATAATGTCTTTAACGTTGACTGAGATTCCAGATTCATGCTGTGATGGTTGGCGTTGTGTTGAGTTTATGATATCATTCACAACAGCATTATTCGGCGTGAGATTTGTCGCTAGTCTCATTCTCCTAGTTTTTTTCGTCACCGGTTGGTTCATTGACTGATTCAAATGTTCGTTTCCTGCTATTATTTCCACCAAGATTACCTATGTCAATTACCTGGCCCTCAGCCAAACTTCCTCCCTCTTCCCCAGCTGCAATATTACTATTGTTGTTTTGAGGTAGGTCTAATAAATTTGCCGTTGGAGTCATATACCAATGATGATTAAAATCAGCTAAACTTAATCGCGGATTTAAATCCAGTTTCTCCTTTACTAGATGATAAAATGGCACACCTAAAGACAATCTAAAGTTACACGTACATTCTGGAATAGGAATGCCGAAAGTTCGTAATATAAATTGGTGTTTTTCAAGGAAAGCAACCTGAGTCTCTACTAACTTTAGGGCATGTCGACAAACTGAAGTATACACCTTTCGGTAAAAGTGCCTGTTCATAACTCCCTTCACCTGCTGTTGGTGAAGCAAGTCTTGATATCTTCTGTGCTGCTGACCGAGAGCGATTCGAGTTCTCTTTACTACGGTGAATAAAGTCTCCGTAGAATTTGATATTAACATCTTTAAATAATGATGAGCACTTTCAGCCTTGCTACTTGTCATGTGGCCAAGATGAAGGTATTTGCTAATGTAGTAATTAGCAAACTTTTCCACATACGGGAGCCATGTGCCCTCGAGATATTTGATAAATTTTACACAATTAGGAATGAAAGTAGACCACTTGGTTTTACTGCTATTCCATAGCTTAGAAAATTCAACGCTTTTTGGTACATTCCAAACTTTCATGAAATCATCGGTAAAAATTTTTCCCGAATCACTCTCCATTGCTTTGCTGAGATATGACATGAAAGCCATCTTGAGGTGCCTTGCACAAAGAATGTTTTTAGAGTTAATTATAACTCGATCTATAGCATCCATTAGTGAAAGCTCTCGATCTGTAACAACAACCCTTAGCTCAGGGATATTATTTTCCCTGAGAAATTTTCGTACGACATTAATGGTCCATACGTAGTCTTCCTCAGTCTCTCGACTGAGAAAGGCATACCCAACTTCAAACGTAGTGTTGATATTTGTGCATCAAACAATATGAAGCAAAGGTATACCGAATCTTTTTGTACTATACGTATAGTTTATTATCACTACTTCCTAAAATTCATCTAGTAGAACAATTGACGTTTTATGCTGGAAAAAAAGACGATTTACGCAGTTATCAGAGTCAACCGAGTAATCAAACCACCATTCCTGGTCGTCCTCCCCAAGTTCACTTTCACACTCTCCACGATAACAGATAGTAATGCACAAGTTGGTGATTGGCCTCAAAGTTGCAGTTTTCTGTTTTTTGCCAAACAGATACAGATGTGTTATAAATATAAGGTTATGAAGGGAATCAGAGCGAGAGGTACCTGAGAGAGTAATGATCACGATAAGATGATACGTAAAGTATAGATATGTCTCAATGAATTATCTCTATTGATTGAACGTATCAAAGAAAATCATATACGTATTTTGGTCTACCACCTCATTATATACATCTCTCCAGAACTCCTAGCCATCATCTACTATTCTACTAGAATGTTCTACTCTAATTTCATATCACTACAATAGGTACAATACCCTCACTTCAATTGATCTGGTGTTGTTCTATGTTCTTCCAACATATTCCGGTATTTTCCATAATATTCCCAAATCCCTAAAACGTATATTGGGAATAACTATATTGTAAATAGAGTTTGGCACTAGCTTAGCTACCGCTAAGCGAGTGTATACAAGCATCAACCATGTTAATATACTAGGGAATTATAACAAGTTGCCCTTGGCAGTGGCGCGACTATCTTCTTGCTGCAATTGGACTGCTAGTATTTTAATTGACAGACTGCACTATTTAAAGCTTCAAATTACTCTAAATTATTGAAAGTTGGATCGTAATGAAGTTTGTGGTAAAATGCATTATTATGATGAATTAAGTATCGGAAGTATTGAGCTGGATTTGTTTACTTGCTTACTGTGCTTACTGAAGCGGAGTTAATTGTAAGAGACCCTGTAGCAGTTGCTATGCCAATACAACAGGGGAGTACAGCTTCTACTCCAATTAAATATAAGGAAATTGTTACATGATATTAGAGCGTGGTGCACAGGTAATTGCAGGAATTTCAGGCTATTTAATTGGCTTATATAATCAGGAGGTGCAGAATAGCAATTACCTCTAAATCGCCGAATAATAGTATTCAAATTGGAATTATGACATCATAGTAATTTACTTACATTCGGAGTCTGTGTTCTTGTTTATGATAACCTGTACTATTATTAATTAGTCCGCTTAGACATTTTCTTAGAGTTTATATAGACACTTATCTCCGCCCAGAAATGCAATTCTTTATTTTGTGCTTTCATCAACTTAGAAGCCCAACATCCTAAATCCTAATCATTTTCTTTTTATATATAGTGCAAAATTAACAGAGATATTTCCATACAAAGTCTATAAACTACAGATTTCCAACGCAAAAGAGTTTCTGGAAAGTAGTAAAGGAATAAATAAGATAACACGTTTTTAAATTAACATCAACATATTCAGAATCCTAGAAATATGATTTCCTAGCCTTTTTAATTCCGGAAAAATAGTATCTATAATCTATAATCTATAGTATCTATAATCTATAATCTATAGTATAAAAGTGAATGCAATAGATGATATAGATGACTAATCTTTTAAGGGAATGTATAATTGACCTACCACCCCCATGCATTTACCCCGGTTATGCTGACATCATCTGTCTGAAAAGCGGAAATCATCAATCATCACAGTACAGACTGGGATAAGCTTCGCAATTCACGTTATTACGATAATTGTTTACTCAAAAATCAAGTTGTTCTCAAGCTGTAGTAACTATTTTCTAGTAGATTTAAACAATAACTAAATTCACAATCAAGGATTACTGTGGTGAAGGTATATGCCAGTTCTTTCACAATTTGGTTACGCATCCTGAGTGCAAGAATTGTATGCTCATAGCAGTGCTTTCAAGAAAATTTGCCCATTTACACTGAAAATTTTTTGACTCTGGCGCTCGACGACTTAGCATCTACATGCGGTATATCCCACTCATTTCATAAAGAGTTGGGTTAACTAAAACCGAGTCATAACATTTCCAACTCTAGCTAGGCCTTTCCTCCTTCTATAGAAGAAATGTACCTGCTTGTATCCTATTTAAAAGATGTTGGCAATTTTAATTGGCAAGAGATGGGATGAATGGTCCAAAACGGTAAAGCAGTAGTTTGAGAAGCCCTCGATGCATACATTTTGTATGATACCCAGTGGATAGATGTGGGGCCTAACAAATGATCGAAGGCTGAAACTCTTTTGCCAATTTTATTACCTTTATTTGGATCATCACATTCTTTGTCTTTATATCGTGATTGACAGCTACGAAATACGTTATGTAGGTAATATATGAGAATTAGATATATGAGAATAAAGATTTTACGTCTTAGTATTCTATGGTCTACTCTAATATTCAGTAATGCCTCATGTAGAAGAGTATGTTCTAGAATAACTGATAAAGATAGATATATTATTAACGGTGTAGGTATTCTTATCATCAAGTGTTAGTAAAGGTTATGGTGAAGCGGCCTGTGCGCTATGTCACATGACACACAATGTCGATCATACTTGAGCCTTGTCAGAGTTTGTATGTCATCTCAACACGTTATCTATTACTGTATTACAATCCGATCTATCAGGTATGAAGGCCTTGACTACATCTAATTACTAGATATTCTAAGTCCGTAACATGATAGAAGACTAGGCTAGGCTTTTTTGCCATCTTTTTGTCATTTTAATGTTTATCCAGAGGCATCAATGAGGGAAAGTGTTAAAATGAGGTTGTGAGCAGGAATAGAAAGACTTGTATGCTTAAAGTTACAAAGATGTGTGATGGCGTCGACGCCGTCACTAGTATTCACCGAGCTCATGCCTGGATGCCTTAAGCCCTTAGGCTAATGAAACTACAGTTGTATCAATAGATTTCACGATCCAAAATTCTAAGAATCGTACAACCTCTTAGTTAGTTAGGCAGTTTTATTATAATTTAACAATTTAAACACGTATCTTTCTATATATCAGTTACTAGATTACTCCAGCCCTCGTAATTGCCAAAACGTCACAGATGTGAAGATTGAATG
Organism: Oidium heveae; assembly: GCA_003957845.1. Classification (NCBI taxonomy): domain Eukaryota; kingdom Fungi; phylum Ascomycota; class Leotiomycetes; order Helotiales; family Erysiphaceae; genus Oidium; species Oidium heveae. The sequence continues at coordinate 58,575 of QVIK01000209.1, forward strand.
CAGAAGTTATAGACTTTGACTTAAAAGATCATGAGTATGGTTCAGATTACAGTATCTAGACTACAGAGGTGAATAACTAAAAGTCGGTATACACGGTGTGATCACAATAGTGGCTATTCAAATGCTACTGGTATGATTGCTCTTGAATTTCTATCTCTCTAAAATACAGGAATTTATATGAAAATTGTACAGGAGTACAATACCGGCGCATTACCTAACGATATACATGGATATAAATAATTACACTAAGAATACGAAATTATAATCATAATTATAATCATAATTATAATCATAATTATAATCATAGTCGTAATCAGAAACAACTAGAAATCGGTAATTGCTAACCAGTGAGCCCTGTAAATTGCTGCTCAATGAACCCTGCCTGAAAAGGCCAATTAGACGGCCGATTCCGCCAGTTACCCCCAGTTTTCACATTATGTAATAATTACAAGATCTGCTTTTCGCCTTATTGTCATAGCAACTGAAAATAGGCATGTCACAAGAGTAAATAAATAACTAATAACTTCATGCGTATTATCGCAAGGACATTTATCATTTCTTTGATACGAAACATTAAACCACCACTAAAACTGCAACCTAAATATTGTCATTATCAATAATTTTAGACTAAATCAACAAGTAAGTACCAGAAATATACAAATTCTGTTACATAGTTAACATTTTAGCAGTATAAAATTTTATCCTCACAAAAACGTGAATTCCGACATTACAGTTTATTTTAATTTTGTGAATTATATTAAGATGTCTTCTGTTTATTCATTTTCAAAGAGGTTCATGAACATAGAATCTGCCATAACTGCTTGTCGATCTATCGCAATTGAAAATGGTTATGGCTTGCGTTTGTCTACGTAAAAGACCAACCGTCAAGGTGTGATCACATCTCGTCAATTACTTTTCGATCGTGCAGGACTTCATGATAGTCAGTCCAAGGGTATAAGAAAAAGTGTAACTATGAAGTGTAATTGCAAATTTTCCTTGTGGATTCGATTATCAAGTGATGAATATATCATCGACGTTAGTTCCCCAAGCCATAATCATCCACCTTCAATATCAGCGACTGGCCATCCCTATGTTACATCCTTAAAGGAGCATGAAAAGGAAAATGTAATATGTAAATCAGAATTTGGAATTCCTCCAAGAACAATCCTAGCTCAACCAAGACAGGATGATAGTCATGCTACTGCGAAGGTAATGTACAATTGTTTGGCGACACATAGAAAGCTCCAACTTGGGGGGCAAACACCAATTTGCGCTCTGCTAAGACTGTTGCGTGGAGAGGGAGATGGCAATTTTAAAGTGGAGCATTAAGACTGGTGGTTTGACTACTCAATTGACATGGAAAGTTGCTCGACGCACCTTTTTTTCCTGCATAAAACATCATTAAATTAATTGCGAAAATTTCCCGAGGTCATGATTATGGATTGTACATACAGTACAACCCGATTTAAGATGTCGTTACTTCACATGGTTGGATGTACGAACATCAACTCTACTTTTGAGGTAGGTTATGCCTTCCTGAGTCGAGAAACCGAGCGAGACTATCAATGGGCTCTTGATACCTTGAAAGAGGTTTTTCAAGAGAATAGCATACAGGAACCCGGAGTCATTGCCACCTAGCCCCGGTAAATCTTATGCTACCACAACAAGATGAGCCCGATGGTAGTAGATCTAGGGTGGGACAAGAAAGCTTAGCAGCTAATCAAAATACTAGCGGTGATATTCCCAATACTTACCAGAGTAGAAAACATACCATGGAGGTAGTACAGAACCGGTGGCTAAACGCTCGAGAAGAATAAGATTAGCGACTAATCTAAATCTGATAAATGCTGTTGTAAATGAAGTCGTTAACTCGACTCTACGCTGTCCATCACATCATGAAGATGGAATCACAATTAAAATTGAAGATGATGATTTAGTACAGTCAGCTGCAATTATAAATTCACCTTCAGAAAGTTTAATTTCCACTAGAAGGCATCGCTTATGTAGCGGATGTGGTCAACCCGGACATACTTTTCGTACATGTGGTAGACGAAGGGTTAGAGTTATCAATAATTAGTGGATTTCTAATCAGAATGACCGTTATAATAAAGAAAGGTATATGTGGAGAAAGAGAAGTGACAGTGGTATATGTGGAGGAAGTCGCTAACTTGTTATTTGATTCATAGTAGATGCGCAAGAGCTGTTTGTTTACTCTTGTAGCATGCCTATTTTGAGTTGCTATAACAATTAGGCGAAAAGCAGATCTTGTAACCATTACATCATCAAGAAATTATTACGTAGTGTGAAAACTGGGGGTAACTGGCGGAATCGGCCGTCTAATTGGCCTTTTCAGGCAGGGTTCATTGAGCAGCAATTTACAGGGCTCACTGGTTAGCAATTACCATGAAATCATCGTAGGTCCTTTAACTACCTTAGTTCCGAATGATTCAGAAACTGGCGACTCTTAAATTTCTTTGGATATCATGGACTCTATGATCTCTCTACCCAGCCAGTGGCTTCAATATTAACAATGTTTGAATCGATCAAATTTGTTAGCGCTTGACACGGTTGACCTTTCGTCATCACGTCTGCTGGGCTATTTTTTCCTTCAATCCATTTAATTTCATGAATTTTTTGTCGTTCATATGATTGTCTAAGACACATCAAATGAACCATTAAACGTTTCTCGAGTTGTTCCTAGTTGTACGAGACAGTCATAGAGAGACCTTTCATCGGTATAAAGAATAAGTGGTAATAGTTTTTCCAAGTCTAGAATTTGCTCAATTGTTGTCTTTAGAACTGCAGCCACATCAAATCCATGCATAAAAGCAGAGAGCTTTGTAGCAGGTACACGTCGTGTCACTCTTTTGCACTTTGTTGATGACCAATAAATGATATTAGCATTATTACCATCAGCTAAAGTAATAAAAAAGTCAATTTGTGATGAGAGATCACGGTTGTTAGTGAATGAAGCATCTGTGAATGTAATTAGTCTAAGGGTATTAATATCAAGCTTAACAAATTGTAATCCCCTCAATTTGTTGTCAACTTGCCGTTGGAAACGCTTATTGAGGTTTTTAATGTCCTTTTCATCTGGATCAATGACTTAAGCAGAGAATGAGAGGTCAAAAGCAGCTTCAGGCTGGCATACACTGGCGATGTACACGCCTCGAGCTCTTTGAGCAACAAACTGGTTTCTGAAACCAGTTTTTGTGCGATTTGAATTTGAGTTTGTATCAGACTCAGATGTCAGATGTCAGATGTCAGATTAATGAGGCGTATATTTTCGCATTGGAGTTCTTGACTAATAACTATACATTTATTATTCATTCTAATCTTGAAATTATTAAATTTAAGTTCATTAAATATCTGTTAACTTTTCTCTTTCTTTGGCTAGAAAGTTAGCTGTCAGTAATTTCAAGTTCTCTAGTGACGCGAAATTTTCATCGGCTAGGATAAGTGTTTCGTCTATCTGGAGACCAACAACACCAAATCCATTGTTGTGAGTTGATAGCAGACATGGGTCATATGTTGACTGACTCATATTAAGGTTATCACTATGGTGATTATGATATATCTTGTACCAATGGTTACCTGCTTCAGGGATTCCGTACAATGGCTTAATGACTCTTATGACAAATTTTTCATTTAATTTTAGTTCTGATGGGGGACCAACAAAAAAATCTCGGCTGAGTGTTGTTGATGACTGTACATATGCCTAAGAAATAACACGCAGATATATTTCAAGCTTTTTCTTTTCTCGAAGAACAGCTGCAATTACAAGAATACTTGGCGATCGAGTAAGAATAAGCTCTTTGCCATTATCATTATAAGCTTGAACGACGAATCTTGACTTTTCGAAAGCTTTATCTGTACCTATATTTATGATTTGATCAACAAATCGGCAGCCGAAGATTCTAGCTCCTTGTGGAACTAAAGATTTTTCTAGTCATTTGATTGAGCACCCGTTTCTAAATATTCTGGCTCCCTGAAGAACGGCTTGACGGCTGTAACTCTAAAATTTGTCGGACCACTGGGAAAATTAATTTTGCAGGTTTCATTCTCAACACTAAGGAGTTTGAATGGTCCAGTCCATTTACCATTTTGACCAATTTTACCTTTTCGTCAAACCAATACATCAGAGTTCAATGGAAGACTGTCGATGGCAGAAGTTATCGGTCAATTTCTCTGTCTGAGTGCATTAAAAACTTGCCTTTCAGCCCTAAATTTTTGAACCCCTTTCATGGCTTTGCTGATTGCAGAATAGCGTTGAGCAATTTTCGGTGATGGTGCATCTTATTCTGTCATTTTCGGATAAGCTCCAAAAACTAAGGGCGTTGGAATAAGTCCATCAGGATCTATCGTGTCATTAATGGCTTTGACAGCCATTTGAAGCACTAGTGCAACGGCTAGTAAGCCGATGTTGAATATCAATGATATGCCTTCAGGGAATTCCTACGTAGGATACTCCCGGTATATTATTGATATTCAACATCAGCTTACCAGCCGTTAAATTTCCTCCTTTTCCTTTTTGTGTCACCAAAGTTCTTTTGCTCCGTCGCCGTTCTTGGCGGGCTTTAGTTATGTGAGGCTCAGCTGGGCCAAAATATGCACCTACTCTACTGTTTTGAGGACCATCATTGAAACTTATTGAGCCGTAAGTCTTTTCAAATTTATCTAATGCAGCAGTGTCAGCAACATATTCAGTGGGCTCCTAACTTGGCTCTGCCCAGCCGGTTCACTTGACGAGAGCTTGCCTAAATTTCCCACGCCCACGCTTTACAGTTCTCGCTCGTAAAATCGACTCGAATTCGTACTCTTCCTCATCTAAGTCGTCAATTATTGGTGGTGTCGGTTGGGAGGTCGTTACACTAACACGTGACTATATGTAATGAATGCGGGTGGTAAGCAGTAATTAGTCGTTGTGTTATTCCTATCAACTCACAAAAGGTTTTCCAGAATATTCTTATCCAGTCGCTACCTCTATCACTTGTTAAGTTTCTATGGAAGCCAAAGTACCGGTAGTATCGATCGACAAAAACCTTTGCACACTTAACTGCTTCCATTAAATTCGTTCCAAACATAAAGACGTCCTTAGAAAGCCGATCTGTTATAACCATAATATTTGTACATCCCTGTGATAAGAGCATGTACGTTATGAAATCAATAGTGAGTTCGCTACCTATGCGATCAGGGATAGAAAGGGATCGAAGGAAGCCCGCTTTTGCTTCTCACCAAACTGTTGTTCGACCACAGACATCACAATTCCTGATGAATCGACGAACCAAGTCTCTTATTTTAGGCCAGAAGAATCTTCTCAATAGTATTCCTATCATAGTATCCCTTCCAGGATCCCCTGTGAGGTGACTATCATGTGTTCGTTGCATTATTGCCGTTCGAAGAGGCTAGTAGTTAGGCACCCAAATCCGGTTTTCCCTACCACGAAGAACACCGTTCGTTGTTACTGTACACTCGGAAATATTAGCAGTTAACTTAGAGAAATATCTGGAGGAAAACTCCTCTCTCCGGAATTGACGGCATCTCGAGCTCGTTTCCAGTCAGCATCGGAATTTACTCCTTGTTTCCATAAGAACTGTATCTCTTCGTCATCGAATATTCTAGCCAGTGCTGCTGGATCATCGGTAGATTCTTGTTCATAAGGTGTATTCCGGATGGTTGCCCTAGGTCTTATATTTACTGGTGAAATATCTAATGACGGTAATAGCTGCATCACTCGACCCATGGTTCTTTCATCATCAAATCCCTGAGGCTTATCTTGATGATGTCTCGAGAGGGCATCTGGTAGCTCACACGAATTACCTGGTCGCCATTTAAGAGTGTAATTATACCGTTGTAGGACGTCGTTATATCTTACTTGCTGTTCGTTGAGTAGTTGCTTAGTCATAAAATAATTTAAATTTTTATGATCGGTTAAAATTACGAATGGCTTAGCAACTGATTGTAATTCTGCTTTCCACTCCTACAAGCACGCAATAATTGCTAACATCTCTTTATCATGAATAGGATAGTTTGCTTCAGCACCAGATAACCTCTTGGAATGATAGGCAACTGGTCTAAGCCGGCCCTGTTGATCAACCTGAGATAAACATTCACCTAACGCGTAACCTGAACAATCAGCTTCTAAAATTGTTTCTCGTTCCGGATCACATTGGGCTAGTATCGCATTTGGCTAGTATCGGTTTAGTCGCAAAGATATTTTTTAACTTTTCAAATGCGGCGTTTTCGCTCAATCCCCATTTCCAGACCAAATTTTTTTGGTTAGCTCAGCTAACGGCGCAGCAAAATCCGAAAAGCCTTTAACAAAACATCGATAAAAGTTCCCAAAGCCAAGAAATGAACGAATTCCTTTCACTGACGTTGGTGTTTGCCATTCCAGAATAGTCTTTACTTTGAGTGAGTCCATAGTCAAAGATTCTCCAGCTCTAACAATATATCCAAGATATTTCACTTCTTGACAGAGGAGATCGCTTTTGTTGATGTCTAAAAACAACCAAGCTTTCTCTAATTTGCTTCAGGCATTTTGGACTACCTTCCAGTGGTCACCTTCGTTTCAATCTGTGTATATCAGCACATCATCCATATATGCTATTGTATCAATATCGAGGTGATCATGAAGTTGCTCGTTAATATACCTCTGGAACGTAGCTGGCGTATTTGCAAGACCAAATGGCGTAACCATATACTCGAAAAGTCTATGGCGACACCTGAAGGCTGTCATTCATTCATCTCCTTCCCTAATTCGCACTCGATGAAAAGCTGATTTAACATCTAGCTTAATAAACCATTTCACTTTTGATAAGTCTCCTTAAATAATAGGAGGAAATAGCGATCTGGGATAGTTACTGCATTAAGCTCTCGATAATCTACACAAAAGCGTTATCCACTGATACTTTCGCTTGGTTTGAGATGAGCTAACTGGCAGGCAGGAACTTTTTGGCATGCACTAGTAAGTTTGTTATGCAGGAACTTTTCCGTACGTAAGTCATGATCGAGTCCGTGTTGTAGATGACGAAATTCTTTTACTAGAATTTCTAGACATTCACGGGCTAATTAATTAGTATTTAATTCCATGACAGATTTTAAATTTGATGCATTCAATCTTGACAAAATTTCTCTTTTGTACTCTGGCCTTTCAAAAAATTGACTAATTGCCTAACACGTATGCTTAAAATTTGTCTTTTTGTTACTAGCTAAATTTGCGTAGTAATGATCAAGTGCATGTCCTCGTAGTATTTTATTTTATTTTATTTTATTTTATTTTATTTTATTTTTTAAATATTCTCGTTTATTGTCCTATCTAGTTCCTATATACAGGTCCATGAGGATGGATGGCCGTACTTTTATATAATCTAACTTGTACACATCCCCACTTGAATCTGGAGTCGTCTATCTATCCTTTCAATTAATTCACGCAATGGCCTGCCGATCCAATTTTCCTCTATCGATGAGGGTAGTTTCAAATTAGGCCCGGCATCTTTATAAAGACCGGGACTTTTTGGTCGATTGCGGAGGCAACCGAAAATTGTTGGACTCTATCCGTGGCAATAAGCATTTTTGCAGCAGCATAGCAGCCTTTCTTGTTTGTGAGCAAATTGTTGAAATCATTTGTGCCCGCTTGAATAAACATCATGGCACGTAGAGTGGTGTGTTCTGAGCAGTAAAAAAGTACGTGATGTACTATCTGTGTCTGGTAGATACACGAGCATTGGGATGAGATTCCAGGGACCAATTACCTCGGAGCGTAGGAGCATAAGTGCAGTTGACTCATGTTTCTTTAATCTATCGTATAGTTTCGTTTTATCTACATCCCATGGGGTTCTCCATGTAGCTTCCTTGTGATTTCCATTTTTCTCTATCCATCATTGCTTCCATGAGAGACTTTCCCATAATTTGAATGCAGTTTTCGGATGCGTGTACCGGTCGCTATTTATCCCAGCAATAATATTCCTCGTCTGGCTACTATTACGGATTGTTGATTTTGGTTCGGCCATGATTTCCTCTGTCTTATGTCGTAGGATATTTATTGCTGTCCTTGTCTGTCTCTGTTTGGATCGAGACGTGCATTTATAAGGGATGAGTTTCTATATACCATCCAGGTGCTTTTCATTTTCTAATGTAACGGGTTTATTTTTTGAATTTGCTGCATAGCATAAAGCCGAGGAACTGATATTAAGATCAACCGGCGGGATTCTAGCCTCTCTCGCTAATAAAACCTTTGGAGTGCGTTAAAATCCTCCCGTGATTTTCCTTAAATAATTATTTTGAACTTTATCCAGTTTGATGATTAGGCTTTTAGTCACCGGTTGTCCATCATTACGTATACCCCAGATCTGCGAGCCGTAAAACATAGTAGGGCGTACCACAGCAGTGTTAATTAGTCTAGAGTTACGGAGTGATGGACCCCAAACAGATGGTATAATCTTTGACAAAGCATTGAATGCTGCATGTCCTTTTTGAGCTGCTTATGAAACTTCAGCTCCCCATCGGAGCCGGCTATCGACCAGTATTCCTAGTACTTTTACTTCTGATCCAGGGCTGATGCAAGTTCCATTTAATTGTATACTCTCTTGAAGGTCTGCTGATTTGTGTTTTCTAGTGAAGTGGATTAGTTGATACTTTTCTGGAGCGAATGCAGCTCCAGACCTTCTGGCCCATGCTAGACATCCGTCATGTGCTTGTTCTAATCGACGGCAATTCTTCCGGGCCGAGTTTCCCCTCGTCACGAGAGTTGTATCATCGACAAAACCAAAAGGCATATAGTTGCAGGCGGGTTGTTGTAGTGATTTCAGGAGTTCAGAAATGTAGAATAGAAAGAGTATAGGAGAAAGGGTAGATCCTTGGGGCATTCCAACTTCTGTCTTAATCCACTCACTAGAATAACCTGGGAAATGGATTTTTGTTATTCTTTAAGTCATGAAGCTAAGGACGTCATTGATTATCCAATTCGAAAAGCCTTCGGTTTGAAAAACCCACAAAAGTCGCTGAACCGAAACATTGTCCAAGGCACCTTTTATGTCCAGGCAGAGCATAGACACAACGCAGTCCGGACTTAAATTCCATGCAGTTTGAACTGTAAATGTTAAATGCTCAAGAGCTGATATTGTTGACCTATTTTTACGTGCTCTCATTTGTGCCCGTGGAAAATCTCCGCTAACTAGCACTTGCTATGCGATGATCACTTTTCTGAATTGCCCTCATCTTAGCAATTCCCTACGGAGTTGATTCTAATGTTAGAACCTAGATATGTAAGTCAATCCGAGATCGATTGAAGTTGTGCAGGAAGTCATGCTTCACTCTTCTCTAGTGGGATTCAACAATCATGGTGATTTTCAGGACAGGAATATCGTCAGGACTAGCTGAGCGAGCCTACATTTATCGCTGCTCTAGCTTATTCCAGTTGATGTACAAGTGGACCTAAAATTCTGTCTTTAATGGTAGTAAAATCAACGATAGTGCACTCCCTTCCATAAGTCGAGCAAATTTTGGTGGATTCTTCTTTCGCGTGGGAAAAAACATTAATCTTGTCATAAAGGCGCAGGCGGAGGAAAAGAGGAAATAATCACGTTGGAAAATCAGTGGAAGATGATGAGTAATGATTCATAATTAATAATGGTGCAAGATGTGGAAATTTGGGACCAAAGAATATTGGCATGAACGTAGCCGCGGTTAATCTCAAATGAAAAATGATAATAACACGCGACGTAAAGTTATGCCTTGCATAACGAATTCTTAGTATAAACAGGAGATAAATTCTCACATGATCACGAGTGCAGGGGAATACTTGTAAGATTCTATCAACTTTAGTGTAGTGGCGATATATCAAAAAAGAGATGTATTTTAAACCAACACCATTATTTTTGAAGGCATGTAAATGCCAACTCTAAATCTTCCTCTTTCTCTCTATAAATTTAATATTTTGGTTCAAAAATGAATGCAGCAGTTTTCTAATTTTTAAAAATAATATTTTACAAAAACTGATGGCGATAATACGATGGAATTTTAGATGTTTGGTAATTCTGAACATTTTGACGCGGTATTTGCTGAGTAATCCCTGCGGGGGTAGATGACATCGTACGCAATCTAAGCATTATCTCCCTTGCCTTCGATTACAATTCCAACTCTGAACGTTCCTTGTATATTAAATTGATGTTTTTTACTTCATTTAAACTCACCACTCTAATACTGGGAGAATATCTTTTCTATACACATGAGCTACATTAATGATAACACTCATACCATAACTCTAGAATATTCCTTTGATGTCTTTAGTTAAACATAGAATAATCTACATAATTCTAATTGTTTCGCTAAGGAAATACAAAAAATAATTGTATCCTGTCTGTACTCTCTATTATTTACCTCAAGCTTAGTATTAGGACCACTTTCAGATTACATCAATTTGTATAATTCGTCCCTACAATGTAGATGCCGCAGAAGTAGTTATTGAGACTCAGTAGCTAGCGTTAATCTAACTTAATGGCAACAGCGAAAATCTAAGGTATTGTGCATGAGCTTTTACTATTGTTTCCGAGGTAGACTCTCAACTATGTAAATTTCCATTAACCATTGGAATTCGTTAGATTTTTGTACAAATTGAGTATGTCAATATTTTCTTCAGGGTTTGTGACATTTGTCGAGGCGTTTCAATTCTTAGCAAGCCCTCTATATTTCTGTAGAAATCCTTCTTCTCATGGACCGAAAGGTTTAAATATTTACCTATTTTTTTATTTTATAATGTCTGTTCAAGTTGTCTTTCTTTTGTTCCACAATTGAAAAGCTTCCCGTACACTATCGGCTTGCATCTCAGAGGTAAATTGTATTGTAATATCTGAATCATCTTTCTTTTTAGCGTGAAACTCCTCCTCTGTTATCCACATGAAAGCCTTATGTTCAGATGGATTTAACTTTATCCTATTACTAGACTCTATATTAACCTCGAATTCGAATTTCAAGAATCTCTTCCCACTCCGAGTTGTGAATGACTTTCCCTTATCGTTCAATATCCCAACGACATTAGTAACGGTGAGCCCACTTTCTTCCCATAGCTCACGCACCATACCATCTAGTATCGTTTTATCGGTAGCTTCACAGGCGCCACCTGGAGTTTCCCAACGCCCAGGCCATGAGTCTGTATCTGCGCGTTGAACAATAAGCATATTGCCCATGTCATCAAGCGTAAGTGCGCCTGTGCAAATACCATCGTATCGGTCATCTTTGCAGTCCTCAGTCAAATATTTTACAGCTGGCTTTGCGAACTTAGTGAGAAAGGATGGGAATTTGTAGTGACAAATGGCATTAGTAATAGATGATTCTGAAACATTTCCCATGGTCAGTTTGTTGTGTGTAGCAATATAAATTGGTACAAGGTATACAGAGTCGTGTGTGCCGAATCATGTACACCGAGTCGGGTAACCCGAGTTTGCTAATTTTAGACGTGTGAGAGGAGTCATATGTTACAAGGAGAGTCGTCGCATGATAAATATGAAATCAAGTCTACGACTCATTGTACAAACATTGATGTGATTAAATCAGCCAATGGGTGTAAGTGGGTGTAATTATAGAATAAAGGTAGGGAAATGTTATTTGCCCCCTCCAAGAAAATTAAATGCCCCCCTCCCCCCCACTTTGCACAAATGTGGACCTTTTAGATTCATTGATTGGCGCGTATCAGTTTTCAACCAATCCACGCTTACCACTTCTTACTAAACTACTATTAAAATAATAAAATCGTGTCATAACTCTGTCACAGCCAGAAATGTAATTTATCGATCTTAGGAAAGAGTAAGATGATTCTATTCTAGGAGACGCGTCCGCGACTAAGCTATTGAGCTCCCTGAGCTAGCAACTAGACTAATTACATAATCAAAAACAGGCGAAGCCTTCTACTCTCTCTGTCCATCTTTTAGTCTCCTATTGCCCCATCTGCAATAAGTCCAAACTGGTCAAAAAAAGTGACCCATAACCGCTACAAGTTGCTAGACATCGAAACCCTTGTTTCCAATGGTCCCTCTAAACTGCAAACGATTCGGATAGTTTTTTTGTAAAACTGAAGAATAATCATATGAAACATAATAACAACGTAAATTTTAATTTGTGACGGCGTCGACGCCGTCACTAGTATTCACCGGACTCATGCCTGGATGCCTTAGGCCCTTAGGCTAATGAAACTAGAATTGTAATAGATCTCACGATCCAATATTCTAAGAATCGTACAACCTCTTAGTTAGTTAGGCAGTTTTATTATATTTTAACAATTTAAACACGTATCTTTTTATATATCAGTTACTAGATTACTCAAGCCCTTGTAATTGCCAAAACGTCACATTAGGTTGTACCATTATAACTGTAGAAAATTGTCTTGCTCTTGCGGACGATTCTATAGTTTATATTGCAGTCAATTCCTGCGTCGTTTCGTCGTCTAATTCGAAAGATAAAGTCAATTTTTTTTACACAGCCTGTCAATTATGGCTCGATTCAATGAAGAGGCAACTCAAGATATGCCAACTGAAAAAAACAGCGGAAACCACCGTTACTCCCTTATTGATCAACTAGATTGTGTCTCTGAAACTGAACTCATTACTAAAAAAGACGTATTACAGCTTGCTACCCATTGTTGCAAGGTTTACGATTATTGGATGACTCATCCTGAAGAGTTCAGTCGTGACCATGAGACTCGGACAAAAAGAAGACAAACTCTACTATCACTGTCATATGCGGCTCGTGGAGATCAGAGTAATAAAGCTGATATCACGGATGATATGGATGCAGTGGACCTTCGAGAATACACTAATTGGTTCCTAAACCATGATGCCGATATNTCACTGTCATATGCGGCTCGTGGAGATCAGAGTAATAAAGCTGATATCACGGATGATATGGATGCAGTGGACCTTCGAGAATACACTAATTGGTTCCTAAACCATGATGCCGATATCAACCTTCGCTTCAACTCCACACCTTCTCTCCACGAAGCTGTGAACCAGCAACCTGAAACATGGTTTTTATTTCTAAGATATATAACACACT
>QVIK01000210.1:0-71549 GCA_003957845.1 Oidium heveae
ATGCCAAGAAATAATCTATATTTATCTATGGTTTTACACAGGAAAGAAACAATACAACTATATACAATAAAGGAAAACGGTAGGTGATTCCTGTCTGAGATTGGTATTCCTAATCGGGATGCACTTATCTGAGTGATCCCGCATGTTCGAACAAGTCTGTCCAATTTGGGAGATACTTGTCGAGAGTGATCTGGTCTTACTCTTGATTAACCTTGCCCTTGTCCTTTATCCCACATAGAACGTATACCACGTGACTGCTGGGAGACCAACTCCCAGTCAATTACAAATCGGGCCTAACCCGTAACATAATTCTCTGTTCGCAGTTTAAGACAACGCAATACAGCCATGTATTTTAGACTATGTTAACTCCCAAACTCTAGAGCTTCGGCCCTAGCGTCCTATGTCCCAAATGGGATGGATAAACATTTGCCGTAAACAAATTTTTTATCAGATAGACGTTAAATAAAATAATAATAATAATAATAATAATAATAATAATAATGCCAAAATTCATCATGACGTCATCTGCGTTACTTGGAATAAAGCTTTATTAGGGGTAGTCAGACTAGATCTTCGACAAAGTAGTACACTACTTTTGCATACAATCCCGTTTTTGAAATCACTGTATCACGTGAATTGCATGCACGATTTGTCATCTTGTTTTTGACGAAAGTATCAATTTTTTCTTAACATTCACATTCAAAGCCCAACATCATTATTTTGATACAGAAAACTTGGAATTTAAAATTCATATTATTATGTTCTCTAGAGATTGTGATTTAGTAAAATTTCCGTCATTAAAATATACGGAAGAATGCCAAATTTATAAAGGAGATAAATAGTAGTGATTTTTCTGCTCGCTGGTACAAAACAGAAAAGCTAGTTTTACTAGAGGAACACGCTTTTACTTACCAAAAATTTGACAAAAATTATCGCAAATAATTGCAATAGCTACTTCAATTTAAAGTAATTTATTTAAATCGGTATTTGTGGGGATATGGTAAGAAGAGTCTGAACATGTTGTCGACTTGATGTTTTTGACGGAAAATCCGATGACAGATCATGCATGAAATTCACGTGTTACAGGGGTGCAAAAAACGGGGTTGTATGCAAAAGTTGAGCACAACTTTTCAGAAGTTCAAGTCTGACTACCCCTATTATGAGAAGCACGGAATTTTAATAAAATTTTTGTGCGAGTTTATTTCAAAAAATCATGCATTCTTGTAATTATCCATGCAAATATATATGTAAAATTTATGTAGCCTAATGATTTTCTCATACAACTGCTTTAGTTACCACTTTTACGCTCAACCTCGTCCGTTATTGTTACCCTCCAGCATAAATTAGCGATCTAAAAGATTGATCTCGCTTATTCTAAGGGGTAACAAAGCATTAAACTCTACGCTATGTATATATAAATCTCTTCATAGACATTCCTAGATAGTCATCTCCATAGAGAATTAATATAGATTTTGTATGCCCAGTTTGAGTTCACGTTTTACTGAGTCTTTCCATCACATATATTAATTCTCTATGTATTTAACAAAAATAATATTTTACAAAAAATAATGCAATAAAATCAATAAATTAAAAATACATTTCAGACCAGCCAGCGAAGTCTCGCGGTAATACTGGCCTCAATATATCACTCACATGAGCGGCAAAGATCTCATTCCACCCCTCAGACGACTCCAACTTGAAGAACCTGTCTCTGCCTCAGTACATTTAAATCGACCAATACACAATTTAACGATGTCAAAACCGAAAGCTGACAATTGTCCAGCCCGTCAATGGCCCAAATAGTCTGGCGACCCAAGTGACTTTGCAGTATTCTTGATTAGTCTAGAAGGAATCGCCGATGAATTCAAAAATAGCAAATCATTTTGTTATCAGGTTTTTTTCAAACTCATTTTCTTCAGAAGCCCCAAAGCGCGTAGCATCATGGTTGAAAGAAAGAAAAATCGCCCAATAGTCGGACATAGATCAGTTTTTGTTACACCTTGAAGATTTATTTGTCGATAACGATGCTCCCAACCGAGCTCAAGCTAAAATATATGCTATTCGCCAGGGACCAAAACAGTTATTTGCAAAATTTAGAGGTGTTTTTGAACAAGTTTGCTCGGAGGCTAATCATCTTGCACCAACTGGACCTGCCAAGGTTAATGCGATAAAAACGGCTTTATCTCCTCATCTAAAAAGAGGTATCGCTTACCGCAAAGGTATCTCGAATGTGGATTATGATAGCTTTGTATTCGAAGTACAAGATCTGGCAGCCGGCCTCGAGGCACTCCCTGAATTCAAATCTGGTCAAGGCTCCACCACAGAATACTATATTTATGACAATTTGATTGTAGATTCTGGTCTCGCCCCTCAACAAGCCATGCAACCCAACCCACAATCTAGTACACAATCTACCACACAAACTCTAAAATTCAACTATGATGGAGATGCCCAAATATCTAGAGTGAATAATCTACAAGTCCATCTTCAGGCACAAACTCAGGCCATCATTGCAGCATTACGAAGTGGTAACTTAAAATCTTTTAATAACAAAAACCGAATAAATGATACTCGACCATACCCCCCTCCATTGTCACAGATTGAAAGAAATCGGCGAATCGAAGCCAAAAAGTGTGAAAGATGTGAAAAATCCCCATCTCGTCGATGGGGAGATTGCCAATTTCGTAATTTCCTAAGTAACCCAACTCCTCGAGGGTACAATGCATCCAGAAGTCAAGCGAATGTCAATTTAGTAGAATCAAATTCATCATTAAATGAATTGATATCAAGTCTTCAATGACCACAACCGGGAAACGAGTAGGCTCTGAGCGAAGTCATGTTCAGAGTGTTGGGGTTTTGGACTCTTTGGGAATAAGTTTAAATCAAAAACCCGTTATTGACGAGAATGAGAACGTAGAATTAAAGTTAGATAGTAAACCATTTCTGATAAACTCGCCTATATATGACCATTTTTACGTTCAAACTCTGTTTGATACAGGTTGTCTACCTTATTCTGCCTACAGTGAAAGAATTGTCCAAAAACATAAACTCCAACGCATTTTAACAGACCTAAAACAACTACATCTAGCACAAGATAAAGAAAAACATAGCTATATAACTCATGCCACATTTGCTACAATCAATATTAACAGACATAAAGAAAAACTCTGGGGATATATAATTAAAGATTTACATTATGATTTAATTCTCGGCAAACGATGGGCTGAGAAGAATAACGTTGCCTACATAGCTGATCAACACACTCTCCTTATAAGACAAGGAACAAGTAGAGTAAAAGTTCACGAAAACGACTGGTCGAAAAGTGACTTTGTAAAACAAAAGACAAAATACCTTCGTGAAGGTAAATTGCTCTCAGCATTAGCCTTTTCCTCTTTCACCAAACAAGCATATACCAAAGATGAAGATTTTACAATCGCTTCTATAATAATTTCCGACATCAATAAGGCGTTAGAAAAATTAAGTAAAACAAGACTCAAGCCTACATTAGAAATGATCCGTCAAAAACTACCACAAGAGCTTCATGGTCTTTAAAATTTATTTCTGGAAGACAGCTCGAATTCGGTTCCTCCTCATCGGCCAGGAAACGACATAGAGATTGTATTAGAGGACAGTAAAATACCACCTTACGGGCCGTTATACGAAATGTCGCGGGAAAAACTATTAGTCCCACGTGAAGCTCTTTCTAATTTATTAGACAAAGGCTAGATCCGTGCAAGTTCCTCGCCTGTAAGCTCACTAGTCCATTTCGCTAAAAATCCTGGAGGAGGGTTAAGGTTTTGTGTCGACTATCGTGGTTTGAACGCTATTACCAAAAAGGACCGTTACCCACTACCTTTAATAAGGGAAAATTTACGTCAACTTTCAAAAGCCCGCTGGTTTACTAAAGTTGATGTCCGTACAGCTTTTCACCGGTTAAGTATTAAGGAGGGAGAAGAATGGAAAACCGCCTTTCGGACTCGTCAGGGGCTCTTCGAATGGTTAGTATGCCCACTCGGGTTATGTGGAGCCCCAGCAGCCTTTCAACGCTTCATGAATAATACCCTTGGAGAGTTTCTAGATATCTTTTGTTCTGCATACATAGATGACATTATAGTATACTCTGATGCAGACCTAAATGATCACTTTGGAAAAGTTAGAAAGGTCCTAGATGCACTCAATGCTGCGGACATTCGACTAGATATAGATAAATGTGCTTTTGGTGTCAAAGAAATTAAATATCTAGGATTCATTATTGAAGCTGGCAATGGAGTCAAAGCAGACCCCGAAAAAGTCAAAGCAATATCACAATGGGAAGAGATAAAAAAACGTGTCCGGAGTGCGCTCATTTCTAGGCTTTGCAAATTTTTACCGTGAATTTATACCAAACTTCTCAGATATATGCGGACCGTTAAACAATCTCACAAAAATGGGATCAGTATGGGATTGGAGTCACCACCAGAAGTCTTCATTCAGTCGCCTAAAATAGCTTCTTGCAAGCTCTCCTGTCCTTATGATGTTTAATCCAAATGCTGAAACAATACTTGAGGCCGATTCTTCTGGTTATGCTATCAGAGGTGTAGTCTCCCAAACAGATGAAAAAGGTTGTCTTAGACCTGTAGGATTCTTCTCAAGAAAGCTATCACCAGCTGAATCTAATTACGAAATATATGATAAAGAGCTTCTGGCTATAATCTCGACAATAAGGCACTTTAGAGGCGGATTACGAAGCGTTAACCGACCTTTTGTTGTCCTATCCGACCATCGAAACCTCTTGTATTTTATGTCAAACCGTCAATTGTCCGAGCGTCAAATACGTTGGTACGAAGAACTCACAAATTATAACTTTGAAATCAAATTTAGGCCCGGTATCGAGTCGGGAAAGCCTGATATTCTCTCCAGAAAATCAGAGCTCCAACCGAAAGACTCAAATGACGAAAGATTAAAAAAAAGATGGATATCACCTGCTAGTAAAAATATTATTCTTGAGCATCCCTACTTGGCCGCCATGGTTACTCGAAGTCAAACTCAAGTCCCAAAACCTCAAATGCAAACACCGAATATTAATAATCAGCAACAAACCAACCCTCTCATTAAAAATACACCACTAAAAGCAAATCAACTTTTTAGCGAAACTAATATTCAAAAGCTTTGGGACATAGGACAAAAGTAAAGAATGATGCTGATTTCCATAAAATATATGATTGCATAAAAAAAGGGCGAACGCTCACTGCCTCCCTCATTAGGAAACGCTATACAAATGCCAGATTGTGCTCTTGACTCTCAGTAAGCCTTATCTTACCGTGGAGCTTTGCGGGTGCCAAATTGGGAGCCGCTTCGTACAGCATTGATACAAAGAGTACACGATTCTCATGTCACTGGACATCCGGGTTGTGAAATTACACTAGCGAAATTGGCACGTAATTTTTTCTGGCCACAACAATACAAAGATGTTTGAAGATTCGTTAGAAATTGTCATGTCTGTGGCAGGTCAAAGGTTTGGTGGCAGTTTAGTCAAGGTCTTCTTAGACCTTTGCCAGTACCTGAACGTTTTCACAGTGAACTTGCTATAGACTTTATGACTGACCTTCCTCAAACAGATAAAAATGAAAAATTTTTAATGGTCATTCATGACCGCTTACTCGGGAGCGTGACGTTAGATGCAATGCAATGTCATGTATGGAAGCTGAAGTTTGCGCAGATAAATTTATCCATAGTCACAGGCGATACCACGGATTCCCTCACGCTTTGACATCTGATAGAAGATCTAACTGGGTCGGTCATTTCTGGAAAACTCTTTGTCAGAGGGTAGGCATTCAACAACGCCTTTCAACAGCTTTCCACCCACAAACCGATGGCGGAATTGAAAGAATGAACCAATATCATATGCTCAGGACGATTGGGCAAATTTTCTTCCGTCAGCTATGGTAGCGATTAATAACCGTGATAGCTCAAAAACAGGATTTAGCCCTTTTTTCTTAACTCATGGCTATCATCTGAACCCCATTCAACGTCGAACACGTCCTAGTGAAACAAAAAAAGACCCTAAGGCTAGAGCAAATGCCTTTGTCAATCGCCTCTATGATGGATAAGAAATCGCTAAATCTGCTATGACTACTACACAGCAAATAATGGAACATAATGCAAATAGAAATAGAAGACCAGCGGAAAAATTAAAAGTAGGAGATAGGGTATGGCTTAACCTGAAAAATGTTTCGACCCCTCAGTTGAAAAAAAAAATTGTCGTGGACTAATGCCAAATATAAAATTTTAAAAATAGTGTCTCCTGACGTATACGAACTGGATACTCCTAGTGGAATTCATCCTAGATTTTTTGTTGACCTTTTCCGGAGGGACCCAGATGACCCTTTACCTTCTCAAACATCAGATGACAGCCAACCTCCACCACTTCTAGACGGCAAACATCCACTATTCAGTGTTGAAAAAATATTGAGGGCTGATGAATTTAGAGGAAAAAGGCTGCTGCGCGTGAAATGGACTGGCTACAAAGAAATTACATGGGAACCTAGGGGAAACTTGGTGTTCACAGATGCTTTCAAAGAGTTCATAAAATTGTACGGGGCGGGTGATAATGTTGGAGACCCAAACACTGGCAGCTATACAGGTTCAAGAGGTAAAAGAAAGCCGCAAATGCTGTCGACCGCAAGTGCATAATTCAAAAAAAAAAAAAAAGAGGAGAGGGGTGATGTTACGGGCCAGGGTTGTTAACAGATTGCCCCTCCAGCATAAATTAGCGATCTAAAAGATTGATCTCGCTTATTCTAAGGGGTAACAAAGCATTAAACTCTACGCTATGTATATATAAATCTCTTCATAGACATTCCTAGATAGTCATCTCCATAGAGAATTAATATAGATTTTGTATGCCCAGTTTGAGTTCACGTTTCATTGAGTCTTTCCATCACAGTTATAGCCATCCCCATTTCTCTTGATCAAAATCTCAGACATTTATCATTTAAAATCATCTTTTTATTTCGATTGCAATAGTAGGCTTGTATAAAAGCCGTCCCTCGAAGATCTCACGCTGAATCTTAAATTTCATCACATAGATTATACCCTATACAAAGATATCCGAATGAGACTAGATGCCCTTACTCACGTGGATAAATATACTTTCATCCAGACACCTTCTGAGCTCTGCCTCAAAATAAAGGCATCTGGGATTCCAGAAATTGAGCAAGTACTGCCTCATCAAGTGTACTACCAGTGGAAATAGGCGAACAAAATTTCTTGGAGAAATCATGATGACCAAATCACATCTTCGAATATATTACTAGAAAAACATGACGATGGTTATCGTTGTGAGACACTTTACAAACCAAATTTCCGCGCCTTGAGCATATGTATTTGTGTCTCAATTGAAGCTCTCATGGGTGAAACCAAACTTTTACCTGCTTATTCTGAACTTGTTCTCGTAACCAATGTTGATAGATATCAACGTTTGAGCCGATTCTTAATAATTGGTGCTTCTTTGGTCAATAGGCGTATGGTTTGTCGATTATCATTGAAAATCTCGATCTCTTAATGAATGCTAAGCTTAATGCCTAAGAAAAGCCTTTTCATCCAGATTAACTCCTTAGTCGTATTTGACACCGATAGAAGCTCTGCTTCCGTTAATGAGTTGTTACTGTTTCTTGCTTGCTAGAATTCCATTGTATGAGACCCCCACATAACTTAAACAAGAATCCTTGTACACTACACTTTTCTTCAGTGTTTGCAAACGCGGCGTTAGCGGAACAATTCAGTAAGGGTGACGAAGTTCCTGAATATTTAATTCAGAGGTCTTTGGTTTGATAAAGATAATATAAGCAGTGGTCTACTGCCTCTTGGTGAAGTGAGCTAGGATTGGTCATAAATTCGGCTAAATGACAAACTGCGCGAGAAATATCGGGTCGGGTAACTCCCGACGCATATATCAAAGACCCAACTTTTTGCTGATAAAGCCTTATGTCATCTTTTGACGCTTGCTGATCATTTCTAGACATCCTATCTATTGACATTGGTGAATCAATCCGACAACTCGATTCTGTGCATCCGAATTCTTGGCAAATCTTATTGATATATACTTGCTTCAATCGATTTGCAAACTATTTTACTCTCACATTTATAACCACTATCGACTGTTCTTTTTGCGATCGAGCCTTCGAGAAAACATGACGCAACATAGAACATTTGTAGTCTTTCTGTGGCCGACCAATCGGCGTTGACTTTGAGCTATCTGCGCAGGTCACGAATGAAAGGGATTAGTAGTTTATTGTCGGCACCAGATAATTTTGGATTCATGCAAGGTCTAGATAGTTCTCTTCGTTTGCTTGCTGAGCCTATGAGCTGAGTTAGATTAAGTGCCGAAATCTGTTTTTGTGCATCTTTCTTTTCCGCTTCATGTTGCATGGATAGATTGCTGTATTCAAATTGAAGTTCGTTGAAATTAGAATCAAGCATGTCAAGTTTTTCTTTGATTTTCTTCTCGGATGTTTCAAGATCCCTGTAACATACGAGGAGATTTAATTTAAATTTGGAGTAGTATCAGAGGTGGAGATTATTAAAGCGTCAATGTTTCCGAATTCTTTACTGAAGAGGTTACTAGCAAAATCAAAAGCTTCAGGTGTGGGCTCGGTCCGTCTGTAGGATACGAAATTAGGTATGCGAATGGGTTGGGAGGTAATTTTGTCATTGACTTAAAGAAAGATGCGTTAATAAGTAAACTCAACTTCTTCGAAAATTCCGTTAAAATGTGTGCTGATTGGCAGTTTTTTTTTAACTCACGGTAGTGATCAATATGTCACGAAATAAGACGAAGTCCTTATTAATAGATAGATTGATCACGAAGTTACAAGATGTCCAAGAGGACCATTCTAGTTATTGTTGCTCGCTTATTTGTTTACGCTAACCACATTAGTCAGCGAGGGTTAAACGTGACAAGAAGGGCTGTGACCAACTGGCGAAAGGTCTTCAAGTTATGCACTAATTGAAAGCGAAGCACATTTTTTTGAGATGAAAATTTAAAATTTGCGAGAGATATGAATGTTTTCCGGCCTGAAATTCAAAAACGTGTGGGAAATGGTGGTGAGTACCCACTTTAGTTGGTGAGTCCGCAATGAAACTAAAACTAGTGTGGGGCTATCACTCGTTTTACCACCAGTTTTTCTAGACCCTTTCCAAGTATAGACAGGAGTACGATGAGCTCATATGGCCTGGGACTAGATATACCTAATTTATCTGGTTTTGAAATTACAGCGACAATCGTAGATCGGAAGCATTTTGGGTGATAACCGATGTCTATACATGCTTGGAATAAGTTAAGCACCTTCTCGAAGATAAGAAGCCAAGCAAGACCTTAGACTCCTGAAAGGATTTGGTCTTTTCAGGAGTATTACTACTAGCTCCAAGGAAATCTTCCGAAACCTCTGAGCAGGTAAGATTTGGAAAAGGAAGGGTCACTCTTGGTGAAGCGGGAGCTGTCAGTAGTATATTTTCTGTATCTGATTTAAAGCTAATATATCCCCCTTTTTCTCGATAGATTGTACTGGTGGGGAGTTTTGGGAAAGTGGTCCTAATAGAGACGAGGTTCTGTATATCCCTTTTGATTTATGCCATTTTGTTATCTTAAACATATCTCTATAGTTAGCTGTCTTTTCGGTTATTTTGGTAAAAAAGAGGTTTAGCCCGTTTAAAAACTTTGCGGATAGCTTTTTTGTCATATCGTAAAGCATCAACGACTCGCACTTTTTCTTAATACCTTTTTCTAGCTTCTCTGTATTCTTGGTATCACCACGGTTGTCCCTTATTGTGTGGGAGAGATCGTTTTGCTGACCATGCAAAGCAGTTAAGAAAAGTTTGAGTCAGCTCCTCTGCTCTTTTGTCCAGAGATACAATTGATTTCTCAGCAAGCAAAGTCAATGGAGCCAATTGAATTTTTAGTAATGAAAGGAACGTTTCATGTTGAATAGTTGAAAATCGAAGTTTTGGATAGAGCTAGATCTTTGTCGTTTGGTAAAGTAAACTGATATTTATAAGTTAATGATCCAAACTGACATCTAGATCTGGTTGGACTGCTGTGGTAGCGTCCATTACTATTAAAGCACTCGAAACAAAGCAAAGGTTAAAGATGTTTCCATGATTATGAGTGGGTATGTCAACTTCAGATAAAATAAAGAGTTCATTGTCTTCAATCTAGCGTATAAAATATTCTGATTGTATTAATGGTGAGCCTTAGTATGACAGTTTTCAGGTTGGATGATGAAGGTTAAGGTCTCCTGCCAAGATCGTTTTAGATGGGATATAACAATCTGAAGTGAGAGAAGAAAAGAAACTCCAGCACCAGAATTAATAGCTTCAGGAGAGACATGATAAATATTAACTATCTGCATTGAGTGCCTATCAGGACTCTGGTTAGTAAAAAATAGAAAATCTCCCATCCCATACTCCGATGCATAGTTTGGGCGGTAATGAGTGAAAATTAGACTTCTATGTTTTCTTGTCTAAGTTAAGACTCGAGGTTTAATAGGCCAGTTATCGAGTGGAGCGAAGCATTCAAAAGAGGGATGGTTATAGGTAATTCCCCGTTCAGTAGATCTGGAGGTGTATGGTTCTTGTACTAGCAAGTGATCTATTTTTGTATTGTGCGCAATTTGAAGAGCAATTGTGAGTGTTGAAGAAGAACGGCCAACGTTAGCTGATATTATTCTAATCTGTGGTATTTTAGTCCTTATTCAGGAACGTCAAATTAACATGAGAGCTGTCTGGAGCTAGTGCTGTAAAAACTTAACGCGAAGTTGGGGGAGATTCGGAGTACAGATCATTGTTGTCTTGAGTAGCCGACTTAGCATGACTCTCGATATCTTCACAATAAGCTACTCTCAAGCGGAGTCTTACTGAAGCTGCAGCCTTCCTGATTTCACAGATTTGCACTTTCGATGAAAGCTTATTACTTTTTTTTGGTCGGATCAGGCAATCAAGCGAGTCAGCTGTATGGGAACCATGACAGTTTGCGCATTTTGGAGGGGAATATGATCTCTGTTATGATCGCAAGACGTATGTCCATTTTCAACATGATTTGTTGATGCATACATTCTTCATCAAGGTAAACGAGAGCGTGCTCGTTCATTGTGCCAACCAAAGAATTTACCACAATGAGGTGTTCTAAATCTTTGAGGCAAAAACTTGGCTGGGACAAGGGTTCCAAATAGTGGGAAGACTCTAGATAAAATTGAGACTTAAGAGTAAAGGACACTAGCTTTTCACGTGAGAAATATATTCAGTGTTTGCGGAACCCCGAGACTCCAGAACGTTTATTAGGGTAATATTTTTTTAGATCAGTCGGAGCTTCTGATATTACTGATGTAGTATTTTCATTTGTTTCTATACATTTCCCAGTAAAGATGGAGTAGTTACGGGGTAAGCAAGACAGATAGTAAGCAATGTGTTGACCTGGTTTTTCAACTCTGTACTGTCCTCTAGTAAGTAGAAAAGCTTCAATTTCTTCCATTCGAGGAAATAATTTTTCTTGTGCCTCTAGAGATACTGGGCACATAGCGAATCCAGTTTTGGTAATTTGTATCTTCTTATCCAATTTTTCTTTTAAGAAAGCATAGAGTTTTGGCATTATGGCATATGGAGATGAGCTTAGAGTTGGATGACAATGGCTAATTCTAACCAGTAGACGGTTGTCTTCCAATTTACTTGCCGGCGAATTATTTTGTGCATAAGTTATTGATGTATTGGGTTACGGCTTAGTGTGCTGTTTCATGCTGGGAGTCACGACAGCATTAGCATAATTTTTTTAAGTTTAGATTGATTTTCTATCATATTCTTTTGCTTTCAGTGGTTACTATCAGTGGTTTGAGTAGAGTTTGCGGAAGAGAATGGCTAGGGAGGTTCGTAAGTGCCTCTTGCATGACACTCAAAGTGTCTCTGTGCTACGGAGCTTAGATCCGCAATAAAATCTTTAAGAGTTTTTTGAAGAAGTTGGGGTAATAGTGAAGTATTTTCGTCTAAGGCTTCATCATGGGCGCTTGCTGTTATTTGGACGTAACTTCACGATCCCTGGTATCTGTGGCGGAGGTGGTTGACAGTAGCGTCTCCATCAGCGAATCCCCTTCCTCCTTGGGGGGGCGGAGGAGGAGTGTTGAAGTAGTGGGGTTGGGAAGGTAGACGGGGAGGGATATTTTACATAATTAGTAAGCAAAAACGGCTAACAATGCTTGGTGTTTGATTTTGATATAATGGTTTTTGCGTCATGCCATGCATAACAAATGCATAGCACAGACAAAAGAAAAGTAGCACGCGATGAAAAAATGGATAATGATATAATGGACTCAAAAACGAACGACCTTACGGCTCTAGAAAATAACTATTTTGATCCCACCGATCATAAGAGCCATGTAATTATCTACACGATGCCCTTTTACCTCCCGATCCTCCTCCTGCGCGAGGTTAAATGCGGTGGAAAATGAACGTGCATTATTTTGTGCACACAATAAGCCCATACACGCCAGTGCCAACACCCCACATTCCGTAGCACGCTATTCTTCATATGTCTAGAAGGGAGGACTGGATTTTTTAAAATTGTACAATTTACGTTTGTTTATCAACACTGTATCCTGAGTGGAGTTATTTTAATTCCTCGTTATTATATACTTTCTACCTTAAAACCATCAAAATGAGCCAATGACCGAAATGTGTCAACTAACAACATGTTTACGGCTCAAAAACGTGCGTTATAGAAGTGGCGCTTATTGTAAGCACAAAATTAAGCACATTCATTTTCCGGAGTATCTAACATTGCGCCTTGAAACATCTTCGACAGTGGTATCTACAAATGGAATCCGAGGCGTGAGCGTACCTAATGAGAGATGTTGAATCGTCTCATATGTAGATAAGTACTGTGGCTATGTCATGGCATGATACACAGTAAATGAATTAATAAACAAAAAAACATAGTCTTCTTCTTCGAGTTTTTCCATAAGCCGTAATTACCTTGTCAAGAAAAACCTCTTTGCTACCTTGGCGACTATGATGAAACAACAAAAATGTTTTATCACAATCAGACTGTCATGTGTGTACATGATTCAATTGCAGTTTATCTTCAAACAAACCTATATGTTTGAGTCAGTGAGGACTTTGTTAATGGACGGTGATATCTTCATGGATATAACAATTATAACCCAATCATCATGAGATATACTCACTCGTCGCACTATTTCTTATAACTTCCACCTGCAAAACGGGACTGCAACATATGCCCACTAACACCTTCCCAGCTCATCATTTATAACGCACAGTCAATCATATGAGAGTTTGATACCGTACTAGAGGAGAGGGCTTTTTTTTTGTTTTCAAAGTTTCATTATCGAAGAAAGAGAGAAGCTTGGATGTCAATTAGCAAGAGATCTGAGAATGCAGGGGCTCTGAACTTTCTAACGGGCTTGCCATAAAAGTCGCTTAGGCCATACAGGGATGGTATGAGCTAAATTAAGCTGCCAGTAGCAAGTAGTTGTTCTAGATTGCGAGGAACTATGCCTGTCTGCAGGGGCTCTTAACTGTTTCCAACCCCAGTGGACCAGGATGTAAGAAATGGCACTAAAAAAAGAAACAAGAGGGTGAAGATTGAAGATGATGACATGCCAGGGCAATCAGTAGAGGGAATCTATGCTTAGTAATTCTTGACATGTCCGGTTTTTCTCAAGCTCCGCACACATCAATCACGCCAATGGGGAATCTTAGTATAAGCCTGAAAGTGACTAATTTGGACACACAAATTTGTTAGTAACATTGTTATGCAAAAATCAAAAAGGATTTGCGAATAACAAAAGTGCAAGAAGTTTCGAGACTAAAACTTCTGTAACGTCTATCTGTTCCATCGGAACAGGGACCTCTAGTTTTTCCCTAGTTGGTTATTCATTGCACATGGGAGACGGGTAATTTCCAAACGATGCGTAGACTAAATCACAAAATATCAGATACAATGCAAAAAATGCAATCTTTTGTAGAGTAAAAATCTATCAGTTTCAAAAGGTTATACTGTGTCTCTGCCGTCTACTCTAAAATCTCATATGTAAATATAACTTAGCGCCAGACTCCTCAAACCAAATCGCTTATTTGTAACTTCTTCGCCCCCCCCCCCCCAATCACTACGCCTGAATCCACCCCAAATTAGTTCCAATAATGTATATAAATAGCTAGGATAATATATTATAATCAGGTTTTTTTTTTTCTTTTCCCCTAATTTAGATCCATAAATCCCCGACATGTGGGACTTGGTAAAATTTGTTGAGTCGGCGATTTTATGTGCGACGTGGTATAACTCCTGGCGTATACGCAAGACTTATTTTTGATCTTCCAGTATTTTTAATATTTCGGGAAACATACTTCAGAGCATTAAGTCGGCCTGATAATTTAGAGGTTGTCGCCGGAGAATTTCTTGTTGCATGAGTTGACAATTGTATTATAGATTGAGTTATTTGCGATCTTCTATTCAGTAAGGAGCCGCGTCTAAATATAGAAAGCGAAGTACTCGTCTCTAATGCTGGCGTAGGTTGTGTAGGATCTGTGTATCTTTTGCAAACATTCGCTTTCACTAATGCATTTGACTGTGAGCTATCGGTCAAATTTGGTGTAGACAATGGAGGCGGAGAGGATGACGGTGGGGAAGATGGAAATAGTTCATGAGGGTCGAGATGAAAATCGCTTAGGGTTATGCTCAGAGCGGGAAGACGAGGAAGTGACGGTCGATGTGAAGAACGATCTGAAATTGATGCCGAGGCTCTTGGGGAGCTTTTATCTGAATGACAATTTATCTCAATTACCTGAGGTTTTCCAGCTGCACGAAAAGAAACAGCCCTTGCCGTAATTTCTTGTGATTCTCCATCATAGCTTTTGAAGTGTAAATCGTCTTCAGAATCATCAGAGTCGAACAAAAAGTCTTCGTTGGAATCTTTGACAGAAATATCTTCTTCGCTTGATAGGTACACGTCGTGTAGCTCGGATGAACTCAACATTGGCGTAATATAGGATTCCTTATTTTTAACCAAAATCACACCCTTAGGGTTCGATAATTCTTTCTTTGGTCTTTCCGT
The DNA here is from genome assembly GCA_003957845.1 of Oidium heveae. Classification (NCBI taxonomy): domain Eukaryota; kingdom Fungi; phylum Ascomycota; class Leotiomycetes; order Helotiales; family Erysiphaceae; genus Oidium; species Oidium heveae. The sequence goes on from QVIK01000210.1 coordinate 15,096, forward strand.
AGTTCTCAAGGCATTACGTTGAGGCAAAATGGGTACTCCAAGAGACTGGTTGCGATCAGGTCTATGGATAATTGATTTTTGCATGTCTAAGGTATTGAAATCTCTGTCAAAGTTGGTGTATTCTTTATCGTGATCTTTTTTTCCTTCTAACGGCAATTTTTGGTGCGAATACGAAGAAGAATTGGTGTTATCATGACTTTTATCCTTCACATGGCTTGAAAGTATCATGTTGGCAACGCTATAAACCTGAAACAGTCAAGTGGTAGCAATTTGTGAGCCCGTCCAAATGCCCCAAGATACGCTGTTTCGACCACAAATTTTTGAAATAAAGGAGGCGCTTTCCCCCAAGCTTCGGCGGTTAAGATATGCTCGAGTCACATGGAGTTGACTGAACAAGACTGATAGATGATAGTGGATAATGATTAACAAGAGCGTCGTTAGATCTGAGAATGCTTTGAGCGATTTAAACCATAGCAGGATTCTCTCTTATCCCTTACTTTTTTTTTTCTTCATAAAAGGGAATGCGAGTAGAAATCAATATATATAATTAGTTGATTCATGGGGTTTTGGGAGGGGGGGGGGGGTTGTGCCCTCCATCTATTGATGGACGAAATAATTGGATGCATTTATTCGGTAGAATGAGATGAGCACCAAATGCTCAGTAACGCGATTGGCTCAACCTCGCCAACTTGGAGACTCCATAATCAGTCAGATCGTCAGCAGCAGCGAACTACTGTAAGATGAGAGCCACAAGTCATGTCCACCAGGTGTTCATTGGAGATCCAGGTTTGCACGCCAGCTGGGCCGACTCTGCATCGCTAAGTGACAGCTGGCCACCCAGACACTTACAAACAACAATGACACACGAATCATCAACTGGCAGGGGTGGCCTGTCTATCACGGCAGAGCATGGATTGATTGGTCGACCAGTGGCATCCCGCTCGCTTATTTATGGAGGATTTAGATAGATTGGAAGTTGCCAGCGTATGTTTCATATAGAGATGGTGATAAGAGTCTGATTAAGCGGCTGAGTTTGACGTGCTCGCGATAGGGAAAAAGTGCCTATCTCCGCTGGAAGTCTAGGGAGCTAGCCCCCCAGTAAGATTATGTTAAAGGCTTGAGAGCTCAGATTAAAAAGACCAACCCAAATTTGAAGTCGGCGGCCTGTCGCTTAGTCTGTTCCTTGCGACGGCGGGCCTCGTTAACCGATTTATGCCACGACCCTTTCTGCATGGATAAACCGGTTAGTAGCTGCTACTAGTTAGTGTTAGATGTTGTATCCAAATATAGACCCAGTCTTTCGCTCATGCTGATTGACGCTTGAAGAGCCTTATCCAATCAATGGGATAAACGGGACCCATAGTTTTATGCATAATAACATCAGTTTCAATTCCATGACTAAGTAAGTAGTAGCAACGGTGATACTGATGACGTTTTTGATAATATCACGTGCTGAATAGACACAATTTAATTTCAGCCACGCCAGCAACAGCCACCAAACATTCTCTTGATCCTTCACACGTCAACAACGACTTCTAAGTAAAACATTCCTTAGCCTTCTTAAGACAGAAGCATTCTTTCCTCCGCTCCGATGGCAAGGCTGAGGCCTACCTTTTGAAGATATACGTCGCCACCACCTTTCAGACAAACATTTTAGTTCAATGCACAGATTTGTGAATTGATTTCAGAGTAGGATGGAACAGGTAAGCCCATCTTTCTGTTGTTTTTTTAATTTTTTATTAAAATGATAGCTAAACACACTCGCCCTGGTAGGTAATTTTAAGTTGCTCTCTCAGCCACATCCTTTCGTGCCAGCCGCGAAGCTTACGCAAACTCTCTGTCTTTCAACAGCTGCCGCCACTACTAATGACTGATATAATCTTTCATCATTTATTTTAAAACTTGCCTCGATAAATGCAATTAACTTACTTGGCATCTAATAACGGAAAGATTAAAACTATTCCTGCCGCTATGAATTTTGGGCGATCTAATAACTTTTCTATCTGCCTATGCTGACCGTCAGCAGTTTGGAGTTTATCTACAACAAATTATTTAATGTCCCACTGCCTTGGAGCCAAAGCGGCATATCAAAAACTGAATCGTTTAGATGCAACTGAACTAACTGCCTTCGGTATGATACGGAATCCTTACCAAATGTAGGTTCACATATAAAGATAAATTACTTCATTTTTCGAAAGATTAACATTGGTGCTAGCCGGGATTACCATGTGGGCTTGTACCGTTAAAGTGATGGAAATTTCAAGACAAAGGCATCAAGTTCAGCATAGCAAAAGTAATTAGCCATAAATATCGCTAGTACTATCTTACTATTTCCTAGAACCTCGGTCAAATATCTTTACCACACTTGAAATTTAATTGAATAGAACTGACAGATTACTTCTCTGATTAAGACAATTTCAAACCACGATATTAGACAGCAAGAATGTAGAATCTAACATCAATAGCAGTTGACTGGAATGTCATGTTATTCATGGGCACAAACATAAGAAAAAAAAGTAACTATTTTGAGGACCGAATACTAGTTGTGCCCAGCTAGCTAGCGCTCATGAGTGCCTCATCCCATGTTGTCTATTTTATCAGACACCGTCCAATCGGAATTTTTGATACAGGGCCTGGTATTCAATTTGTAGCAAAAAATATCTGATCATCTTCTGGTCCGTGCATTGGAAACGCGGGCGATGGATTGGCAAAAAAAGGGTTGTATTTCTTTTGGCATGTGGAGCAAGCAATATCTGGTCACGTGGCTTAAATTCCGCCTAGTTTCTTAAAATGATCTGCGTTTCTTTTTTTGAATCCGTTTTTGAAACCACGGTTTTTGGGACTCCCCGGGGGGGAAAAAAAAAACCTGACCATTTATAATTGTCTGAGCTAATTTTTAACATATCAACTGAACGGGAGAAACGGACCGTTGAATTATTTTTTTTTTTTTTAAAGAAATATGGGTCAACCTTGATTTGAATGCTAGAAAGGATAAAAAGAGCGTCGATTGTCGCACCAAGGTTATTGAAAAGTTTTGGTTGTGTAGTAGGGGAGGAATAATTGAAACAAAAGATAACATAAAGCATAAAACTCCAAAAATCCCACCCACAACCCTGAAAAGCTTACTTTTGTGAGAGGGAAGTTCCGCAATTCACAGGTTGAACAGTTTTTTTAGGAGCGGATACTTGGAGATCACGCTTTACTTAATTTGATCAAAGAGCCATGGATCGGCTAGGTTTTTAACGCTTTTTATAAACCGTTGCTCTGGCAACTATACAAGCCTCACGCACTTTTTATCCTGTCTTTATAAATATCCAGACCTAAGAGTGATTAACTTTATATCCATACTATATTACTATGAATTCGACAATTGTTCCTTCAGATTCGTAAACTATATATTCTTTAAATGATAAATATGAGCAATAGAATCCCCACGTCTAACACATTTCGTTCCTAGCCATGCGGAAGTGCCCTCTGAAACAACTTCCGTTCCCTTCATTCTCAACGAATATGAAGAAGCAGGACACCCAGCCCTTATCATTGCCCCCGCTTGGAGAATTTTTCGAGACTCAGGAGGAGCTCCTCAATGCTTTGAATAGTGCCACATGGCTCAAAGGACATGCATCTTGTATCGCGGGATTTAAAGGTCTCAAACTTAGAAAATTAGATTTATATTTTCAACGCACTCGTGATTCAACTCCCAGGTTATCCAAGGCCAAAATATGACCAGGAGTTGGGTCCCAACCAGTCGGTTATTCTTTCTTTCCTGTCGCCACTCGTGACCTAAATATATAGCCACCAGTTCGACAGTCACAAGAAGTGAAAAATTCCGAGCACCATCATGCAGGGACCAATAAGGGCGCCTATCCATGTGTACGCGGTACACACTCGAAGCCAGCTATAGGAAAACATTCTAGAACAGTATCGAGCTTAGCAAAGCCTAATCAAATATTCTGTTTTGTAAAAAAGAAAAGTATGATATGGATGTGAACAATCCTGTTTCCATGACACAGGACATCAAAAATTACATCTTTATACCGAAAACTATTTAGCAAGTGGGTAGTATGACGCCAATTCAGACTGTAAATATTGCTCTTCGGCGTGATCTTGAGTCATTTGCAAGGGTCGAGCTAAATCAACCTACCTCTCAAGTAGAGCGTTTGGTATTTATCAAAAAATCCTCAAAAAATAACTCTTGCGCTATGGACAAATTCTCATAATTGTCAGCACTTACAAGGCCTATCGACATCATATGCCTTAAGCTATTCAGACTGGATTAATCTGCCTAAACTCATCATTCTTTTACGGAATGTCCTCTCTGAAGGGTGAAAAAGAAGAGGAATACAAGTGGTTGTTCAGATGTACTATAGAGTATTATAGAGAGATTGACATATCCCTACCGCTGACTTGGCTTTCTTACCGTGATCTTGTGTTGTAAATAGTGTTGCTGCAGTGCAGTCCTGTGCAGGGTTCGGTTTATGATGTAACTGTTATGCAAGGTCTCCTATAATGATGTAATAGACGCAAAGCGTATATAGTGTGTAGTGTATAGTATATAGTTGATATGTCTGCCTTGAATTACTGGCAAAGACACCGTCGAAGAGCGGCCACACTAAAGCATAAATAGGTCAATCCCGCCCTTGCCAGAATATCAAAAGAAAACAGTAACTCTCTCTAGAATCCATTCATAATACATTCAACATTCAACAATCAAACAATTAAACATCAACTTCTCCTACTTGCAAAAGGTCTGCGACATATACCAACTAATACCTACCCGGCTCACAACTTACAAAATCTTGGTATTCCTGCAGCAACTGCGTCGGAGATTTTACCACATGCAGTATATATTCTGTGTGTCTAGGATATTGAGAAAGAAGTACTTCAGATCTGCCATAAGTATTTTAGGCGCCGTGAATATGAAAACAAGCCTTGGGTCCAGTTTCTCGGGAGCAAGAATACTGCTTGAAAAATCATCGGCGATTTTCAAAAGCTGTTATATACCGATTTCCCTCTGAAATTTGACAGTTTCTAGTAAAATCTTTTGAATAAATATACAGCCATCAATAATAAAATGATCATACATTTGGACATTGAAATAGTTTCAAAGAAGGAGAAATAGAGTAGATCATGGGTAGATTTAAATCTGCATTTCAATAGTCAGATATTACATGGCGTAGCATTGCCGATTCAATGTATATGGGTAAACGAAGTCCCCATCTCTGTGTTTAATGCTGGCTGTTCATATCAAAACATCGTAAAATAATGGCTCAATAAAATTCTTTGAGAATAAACTCAAAACGATCGTCTCGCAAACACTACTTCAAGGGACAATCGACACACCCCTCTACTTGACTAAACGTCAAGATCAGTTGTTAAGAATCAATGGGAAATCTAAATATTGGTCTCCCCGAGAGTCAACGACTCAACACCTGTAAGCAGTGTCCCCCACGAACCTTTTACTCTTTCCTAAGAGCTTTAAGAGCTTAGATAGAGCCCTTCCTGTGTTAAACTTACTTTAAACTTATTTTAAGATTTTCATAAATACGTTCTTTTTAATTTCCAATTAGTCTGATGATGAGACTAAATGTCTTCACGTGGTGGAAAAAAAGATTTTTAAATATTTTCAATTGAACTTTAAATTTTCTTGGGGGGGTCCCAGTAGAAATAAGCGGTGTTTGACTGAGGTTTAATAATGAAATCATTTTTTTAAATTTTTATACACACTGAACTCTAAACTTGTCTCTTTTACAATTGCTATTGTCATTTATTAGATATCAATTGGGCCATTGACAATATATAGTCTCCAATTTTAGGAATTCTTTCGAACTTATACTAGGTCGTCACCGTATCTAGGCTCCTCGCAGTAGGTGCCCGAGGAGCGGGCCAAACACTAGGACAAAAAAATACAAATAAATTATCGGCTAACGGTTAAGGGAAAAATTATTGTCGCCTATTTTCGCATCCAAATTTGGTAAAGCGTGATTGCAGATATTGGCTCGTAAATTTTTTTGGCTTTCGTAAACAATCCACATCTATATACCCTCTAAAAATTATAAATAATTTGAATCACAAACTCTTGCACGAATTATAATAATACTCAACATAAGTTGCAATAATAGTTAAGCTGCCATTGAAATCATTAAACTAGGCGATTTGATGCTAAGGACAGGGGTTGAAAGTGGAGTATGGATTCACTTGGATTACTACTCGGGTAAATAATAGGGATGACAGCGTAATGTAAAAATGGTCCTTCATAATTTTACGAAGATTCTCATACTCTACTACCACGGTAATGTTTTTACCCTGTGGGGCCGACATGGGTTTTTAGTGGAGCCGCCAAACCTAGCTAGGCATGATCTACATCGAAATAGAGTTTATGCATCGATTTTATGAATTTTCTTGACAAAAAATATATGGTGAATTTCAAACGACCAAATGTTTTTACCCCCCCTTCATTCTTCAAACTAAGCTTAATCTGTACAATGATTGACAGCATAAAATTTTATGAAACAGTTCTATTTTGTATTCTACTTCACTATCTAACTTCTAAAATAAGGAAAATTATATATAAAAACTAATTCATGTTCACTTCTTCATCTAATCCCTAATATTCAAGGTATTGATCTATGTTATAAAGAGGTCAATATCTGGTTGGACCTCCACCAGCATCTATAACCGCCTGACACCTGGCAGGCAATCCTTCAAGTAGTTTTATTAGGAATTCAGCAGGCACGGAGTGCCATGCCTCCGTAACAATTACTCGAAGTGAATTGTGCGTTCGCTGTCTTCCACCATCCAGATTTGGATAATTCCGCTGGATGTAGTCTTTCATCCAGCACCAGACAGCTTCGATAGGGTTGAGATCAGGAGAGTAAGGTGTCCAATCGATTGGAATTATCGATCTCTCTTGCAACTCTTCCATCGTGTTTTCACATGCGTGTGCAGGAGCATTGTCCTGCATGACGGAAAGCCAGGGCTTCATAGACACCATCCCGTCTATGAGAGGTACTATTTTCTCACAGTACTTCTCGGAGTCTATGGAGCCCCACTCCTTCTCCCAAAACAAACAAGGTCCCTTCTCTGCTCCCGCAAAACTACCCCAGAACATCCATCCATTCCTTTTGCTAGTTTTTGAGTCTACGCAATCAATTTGGTACTCCTCATTGTTCTAAATAAGAAAGTTAGTCCACTAGTATATTTCAAGTCAAGAAACAAAATATTACAGACCTTCCTAGTCACCCACTCTCTTGAATGCTGCCCATCCTTCACCCAAGTTTCGTCAGTCCAAAGAATAGACGACCAGTCTTCAAAAGTCCAATGTAGATGGGCTTCGGCCCATTCTCTACGCTTTCTCATGGTTTCTTGTGATGATGGGGGCTTCTTATAAGCTGGATGACGCTTATAGCCTCTTTTTTGAAGCTCTTTCTGTAATACTTTCTCACTTACACCTAGGTCTCTAAAAGGACCGGTGGCAAGTTCAAGATAGGTCATCCTCCGATTTACAGATGATGACGTAATGAATTCAATGATTTGATCGACATCCTCCCGTGAAAGGGTTGATGGTCTTCCACTACCCTTTCGTGGTGTTACAGTGCCACGTTTCAGAGAATATGCAACTTGACCTCGTGATACGTTTAAATGATTAGCTATTTTTTGGTAGCTCCAACCTGCATCACGAAATCCGTGAATCTGCAAAATCTCATAAATTTCAAAACTTACAATTTTAGGTCGTCAACGTACTAGTAATGATTGATCTCTAGTTAAGGTCTTATGTCGTGACGTCGAGAGAGGAGTCGAGGGAGGAGGGGTCGAGGGAGTTAATTTAGGAGAATTCATCTATGAAGTATATTTAGTGACGAGTAGTTTTCTATTTATGCTTAGCGGGATTAACTTACCTCATATAATATTCTTATTACCAGTGATGAAATGTTTATTGTGGTCAGTAACTGTACATCAATAATGATAATTAAGGCACAAACAATTGAAGTTGGCAAAAATCAAATTTAGAAGGTTGTGTAAAAACTTATGAAAATGAGGGGAAGTTATGTAGCATAGTAAAAAGCCCATTAGACCAGGCATAAATATTTATACGTTCGCTAAATAGAAACTAGAAGGGGTATACCCCTGAAGCGAGTATATGATCTGCACATATAGGGGGTAAAAACATTACCGTGGTAGTAGAGTACTGCTGCCGGCCGATAGAGTCCTCAACCCATCTCACAAGATGTGAGGAGCGAAATTTTTTTTTCCTGATACCACGTTGACTGTAAAAATAAATAAGTATGTTTTTAGTAAAATATTAATTGAGCTAAAAATTGAGATGTGTTAGAATCTTGGTCTAATGATATGCCGTATCAACTTCAAAATAAAAAGTGAAATAGCATGATTATAGGGTGACAATGCTCCTCACACTTTATTAAATTGAATAAATAATATACCCTTCAATGCTAGAATAACATGCAAGTTGAATTTACCTGTATTGAAATTAATAGTATTCATGGCGTTTTCATCACACGCACTTTCCTCAGGTAATTTTTCATGAATATCGTTTATATCCATTAACTCGGATATGTCTTTATCATATTAGTAAGCTCCTGACTCAAAAGCTGAAAGGTTGGCGTTGTCTTCTATCTGAATTTCGTCTGGTAGAGTAATATTGCTAGATCTATAGTCTGAGCCTTGCAAGGTGCGAATTTCATCGATGTCGTTTCTTTCGGGATTTGTAGCTGCAAATCGTCTATGCTCTATGTCACGGTGTGAGATTTTGATGTAGTAAGTAGTGAAATGGATCACAATATTGGCAAAGAGTTTCCAAGAATTTTTTTATTTTTTATTTTTTAAATCAATTAACGTGTATGCAGCCCCTAGGCTATGACACAGTGACAGTATCGATTTACATTTTTTGATGATACAATTTTTTCGTTAGGTACACTCTTGCCTCACATTCCTTTTACAATCGCTTTTCCTCCACCATTGGTCAACCCTCAGCCGTTAACATCCATCCAGAGAAATTACAAACCCTGGATTATCTAGACATGCCTCCACCATCTTGCAAAGATCCACCGCGCGAAATGTGATAGGTCTGTTGAATTCGAACCAACCATATCCCGTCTCAAGTAGGGTATCAGGAACTATTCAGAGTGCAATAGAGAATAAGAAAGGAAAGAAAAATGTGCAAAGATATCGAAGACTATTCAAGAAAATAACTAATAGGTCAATTGTAGTTTGTTATGTTTGAGTAATCGATGCTAATTGAATGACGGGCCTACAGTCGGCTTTGTGGATTTTCCCTACGCAGCTTCCATTAGCACTAATTAAAATGAGACGTTTGATTCTTTAGAAAGCACTCCTTTTCTGGCTTTGCAAATTCCTTTCAGGCCCATGTCTAAACCTACTTCAGAGCACTTAGACCTGACTTCTTCCCAAACCTTTGCACCATAGAGTTTAGATTAGCTTCTTCAAACCAAAACACACCTACAGCGAGCTCCACTGGTAGTAACAAGGCTGACGAGGCCCTGGATGCGGAGCTTTCTAGTTCTTCTGCCATCGACGGTGAGGAAGATGAGCCACCAAGATTTCGGAATCTTCGTCGTAATCCATTATGGACCGAAGCTGGCTCGGAATTTTTTGAAAATTAAATGCCTCAAGATAAGAAAAAAAAGGGCTAGGCATTAACACGTTGGCTAGAGAGAGGAGTGAAAAAATTGCAGTTAAATTGGCCAGGAAAGCAGAGTTAAACAGAAAAAGAACTGTACTGAATACATAGATACCTATAAAAAATACTATAAAATGCACTGCTTGTTTGATTTGATGCATCGACATCGGTAACGCTTACATCAGTGAGCATTCTCTTGATACCTTTGTATGCTAGAAGGTCCAAGTACCTCAAGAGTCAGATTTGGATGTGGAGTTGGCTCCTGTGTTAATAAATGAATTACGCTACGTGAAAAAGGGGTCACAATTATTGACCGTAATATCTATAATGAGCGACGAAAATGCAGGACCGAGAAATCACACGGTCTAAGACTTTTAGAGGCAATGCTTAAAGCTCTTCGATACTACAGTCTCACTTCTGATGAGAAATATTAATTTGAGGTCGAAACTCAAATTATAGATGGTAAAACACATCTAGAAAGTCTATTTATAATGCACCGAAGCAACTTGGCTCCCCTAGAGCAAGCTCCTGATGTACTCCTAATGGACTGCACTTGTAAAACAAACAAATTTGGAATTCCACTTTTACACATTCTTGGCCAAAATGGATTAGATAAAAACTTCACAACAGCCTTTTATTTCAAAAGTAAAGAAGATGAAGAAAGTTGCAACTTTACCGTCAGTCAGTTAAAGAGAGTATATACGGCTCATAACTTAAAGCCTCGAGTTTTCGTCACAGGTAAGGATTTGGCATTAAAAAATTCCTTAGCAAGAGTCTTCACTACCCTTTCCCAACTACTTTGCCGTTGGCATGTTTCAAAAACTTTGCAGGCTAAAGCTGTTGCCACTTTTTCGACGTCAAATACTTGTACTGAAGAGGAGAAGGAACGCAAAGAGATCCAAAGGGACTCATTTCTGATCAATTTGAATACCATAGCGAATGCTGAGAGGGAAGAAAGCTTCCTAGAGAACTGGACAAATATGGTAGATGGGCTGAAAAACGACTACTATGAACTTTCCCAATACTTAGAAAGAGAGTCGTGACCATTTAGGCATTAGTTTGTTAGATATTATGTTGATAGAGAACGGAATTATGGTGCCAGGTATAAGTTATTTGTTGTCTATTGTTAGTTTTCATTTACTTTGAAAATTGTTCATCAGTATTTGAATTTTTATGGGAGCTAATCCCTGATCGTAAAGAATAAAAAATATTTTACTGCACTATGTAACTATTACTACTAATATATGAAAGCCTCCATGGACTCGCCTTTCTTTAGCTTGCGTACTTGGGTGGTAAATTCTCTACATCGGACAAAATGTGTGGGTGAAGTTTCAAGTCCACAGACACATTCTAGTTTAGCATCTAATTGCTTAAATCGACGGTGCTATTCTGCAAAGTCTCCGCGACCGATTCTGATTGCTATAAGTTTATGTAATAACCGCCCAGGAAGAGTTAGTTCTGGTGGTTTCTTTCGGCGCATCTGCAGGTCCAAATCACTTTACCAAGCTGGACAGGCCTTGGACCACCACTCATCCAGCTGTCTATTTGTATGTTCGAGTTCTTGGATTTTTCTGTAGGTCGCATGCTTGGTGAGCATTTGCTAGTACAAGGGTCTTGCTAGTTTTGCTAACCAATCCAATCCACTCCTCCTCAGTTGCCTACCTCCTTTTGAGACATCTAATCGCCTCTTTGATTTTCATATAACTCCTCAATGTGCTTAATAGTATCCTAGATCCACCGGATATCGAAATAGATTTGGGAGCCATAGATGGCCTCTCTTGCATCATCTCAAGAAGTCGAAGCACTCATAATGAATCTAGGATTTTTTGGGATTCCAGGGAACGAGACTAGCTGCATTCCTGCAACTGCGTAATACTCTGAGTGTAAAAGCCTCTACTCTGGCCTGATTATATGCGAAAATAAAGCGTAGCTTCTTCACAGGCGCTGAGTCATCGAGGTGTGACAGATCCGATATAATTTGGCGATAACGAGCCTTTAACGGTGAAAAAAACACCAAGATCTAACGACTGCAACACGTGAGAAGTGTGTGGTGGTAGAAAAAAAAGTGAATACTATTTTTTTTTACATTCTCACATGAGGTCCACAGTTATGTGGCTACCACGACCATCTAAGAGTGGTAAACAGGACCGGTACACGGCTGGCTTCGATTGGGGTAAAAAGGTACTCGACAACCTTCACAGAGCCATCTCACCCCTTTTCCATCCGACCTCTGATATTGTAAACGACTAATCTGGGGTATCTCCTCCGAACCAACAAAGTTGTGGACTTTTACCTCTAAAGATAATCAAGGGCTTTATGATCCAGTCAATCGCACTAGCTGCTTCAAGAACAGACACTTAATCCCAATTTTCAGGTGATTTAACATACGCGCGCTTCCTCTTAGAAGAGGCAAGAACCATTGCATTGGAACAAACGCCAAGTCCAAGTCCTTGCTCATTCATATTTCAGATATCATCGGTCTGGATATTACATCGAGCCTTAATGTCTCTAAAAAGCTTGTAGAATGCTTCCAAGGCTAATCTAGATATACAAGAGATGTGTGAGCCCTCAGTATATCGACTAACTCCAGAAAAAACTTGTCTATTCCTTTCTAAGAACTTTGGATTCCAGTCTTTCCCGAGTAGAGTAGAGTCTCTATTTACACTAGAATTCGACAGGCCATATCTCAAGCACTAGCATGAGAGCGACGAAATCCTTGGGCACTCAGGTCAAGTATCTAATCAGCAAGAAAGTTCTCTTGTTCAGGAGACAATCTTTCGGATCATTGTTGAGAAATCTGTTGTGATGTACCACCTACAAAACGATCACGTAATGTTATTGTAAGTATTCCATACACGCTGGCGACTGACCTCTCTGATAAATTTGGGTTTTCATCCAAATCTTCATTACATAGCACAGTAGTTAAGTATCGGGCAACAAATTTGCAGGCAAAGAATCCAAAACTTGATGAACACGAGGCCAGATAACGACTGAATTCATCTGATAACGCGTTTATGTACACAGCAATAATATGTTTGCGAAATATGGACATCTCTCTAGAAACTTTCGGTTTTATATACATTACTAATCTTGTCAACCTCCTGGGAAAAAAAACAAAAAACAAAAAATTCTTGTCAAATTAAAATCACTATTGCCCTTCGCACATCAACAGGCTAAAACAAGTGTTATGAAAAATATTTATCACATCTATCATTGGTGCTTGGCTTTGACTCTACTCAATTCCCCCCCCCCTTGGGCGTAGTTAGATGAGGGTAGCTATATGCCTCATTGAAATTGAAGAGATTTGCAAAGAATTATAGTCAAGCAATTACGTCACTGAAATAAAATACAAAATGCATATTTTACGGCTTACAAATGTCATTGCTTGACTAGAAACTCTTGCTAATCCTCTTTAATTAGTGTGAGGTATTTAGACTTACCAGAAGAGATTTTACAAAGAATATGCATCTCTAGGTCTAAAATTGACATTCTTTATCTTCAGATTATCGCTTTCGACTAGATATTTTTGGAGCATTGTAAAAAAAAAAAAAGGAACGAAATAATTTACGTCTTTTAGCCCGATCTTCCAGGGGTGTTTACTTAGCCAATTTGACAAGATTTGGCACTATATTTCCCGGCCTCTTTTGATACAAAGCTAGCTGAGCATATCTTCAATCATTCATCTAGCACCACCACGGCTATAGACTGGGTATATAAAGAAAATATAATCAGCAACTGTAGTTAGATCACTTTGAGAGATAGCCTTTGGCCTTCATATCTGCCTCATTGTTTATTGTATGAATGCGATGGAGCTTTTGATTTTCCTTGGGAAGACTAAAAATTATCTATTAAATACATTGCTAGAGCTATTTATTCCCATCAAAATATTCCCTTCAAAATAAACCTTTACTGCTATTCAGATTGCTTCATTTCAATTTATGCTTAAGGTTCCAACGTCTGAAAGACTATCATCATCGGAATTGTTGGTATCATTCTCTCATCTAACAGAGCAGTAAGTACAGGTACTATTGCCGCTATATGGACGCACATCTTATGTATTGTTCTCTTCAAAATTGACATCTCAAGCTTATATTTATATTCTTAATCTGTACTTTATCTATGTCTATTGGTGCAAATTTGGAACTAAGTCTATTTTAGCTTTATTTGCGTTGAGGTGGCTCATCTGTTTTTTAATTCCAACTTAATACTAGTTTAGTTTATAGATGAACAATATGGAAGTATGAAACCCTGCAAAATATGTGGTTCGACCCATTAAAATTTTATCATGAATAGATTTCACATTGCAGCCAAGGAAACTAAAATGTTACTCAAGAAAAGGTACGTGAACAAATGGAATAATCCGGCAACTGAGTCAGGTTTTATATAAAGATAAATCTTTTTTGCATAAAATTTTTAAAACTGCGCTTCCCCAGCTCGATCGTCCCTTTATGAAAGAAACATCAATTAGAACACTTTACTTGAGAACAGCTAGAACTAATCTAGAAACTGACATATCTTTAGAGTACGCACATCAAAGGTTAAAATTCCAACCTCAGCCACAAGCTGGTATGAAGTCGAGCGAAGTACATTTGTGCATACTTTACTAGCACCCAAAAAGAAAAAACCGATGTGAGAGATGGCCAATCAAACTAGAATCTAAACTGAAATTCAATGTTATGACTATTGGATGCAAATTTTTGTAACGCCTCTTTGATAGTTTATCTGAGTTTATGACTTATGAAATTTTATTGTCAATTGTATTTTAGTCATAAACAGTTACGCACCTCAGCATAAAATATCTCAAGGGTTGACATACTATGATTTTAGCGATTGGGAATAAAATTAGTCTTACTGACCATCTCTAGTTCGTACCGATGAAGTTCTTTATTTCGTGAGTTAAGTGAATCTAAGTTATAGAAAGATAGCTGCAAAGTTGGCAGCAGCAATAGCAACAGCGCCAATCCCCACATCGACTCTTGCAGCAAAATTTGCAGTCACCTGAGGTGTTGCATTACTAGGTTTAGAAAAGCTAGCTTTTGTGGTAGCTATTACTTTAGACAAGCTTGGTTCAGAAAGTACATTGCTTGTTGATAGACTTGCTTGTGTCATGGCGATAGGTTGGGAGGGGTTCTGTCCAGGAATTATACCAGCTAAAGGCTGGCTAGTCTTCGCAGTGTTGATGGAGCTCATCATGCTTGTTTCTGCGATTGGTACCGTAGGTGTGCTTAATACTTGTGATGGATTCTTGCTTTTTGGATTTGGTTGCATTAAAACTGTTGAGACTTGGACAAGTGGAATAGTCATTGAGCCAGCAGATGGAACAGGATATGTAATTCCTGACAATGTGACTGTTGTAGAACCAGTATAATACTGTTACAATTAGTTTGTATCAGAAATCAATTAAAAGACGTACAGTTGTAAGCACAGAGGTTGTATAAGACTCAATAGTGGCAGGAACGACACTTGATATAGTACAACTAGAGGAGTTAGAAATATTGTATACATTTAAATATCAATGGCTAAATTACGGGCAATCCGTTATAGTCAAAGTTGTAGCTTCGGTAACAGTATAGGTTTTTGAATTCTGAACGAGCTTTGTTGAAGTTGGACAATAAGTTGTTAACTCGCTGACCTACATAATCTTTAGTTCATTAGCTAAGAGAAACATGAATTATTTACAATCTCAGTAACAGTGATCCAGATTTGAGAGGCCGGCGTGGGGACGATTGGTAGTTTAGGGGGTATGACAGGACTCGGTAGGCTTGCTTCTGGTGTAGCTGAGCTCGGTAGCTCAATTGTCTCGCTGTATATACACGGACAGTCTTTACTTTATTAGCTGAGAAAAGTAACATGAAAGGTAATCTAGCCTGTAATTGTGACAATTTGTGATGCTGATGCGGTATATATGTTAGGCCCATAAGAAAATTCAGTGCTAGATGGACAGAAAGTTGTATATATATCTGTGGTGACTGTGACCCAGACAATAGGCTCAGGTTCATTTGCCCAACCCTTGACATTATGTAGAAGCCCAAGGGCAAGAAGAAAAGAAAATGACTTCATTGTGACTAAAAGATTTGTCTAGAGTTAAGAATCGGTGGATGAAGCCTAATTGAGAGATATAATGAGAGCAAGGTGAAATAAGTGCAGCATGAATTTGATTTATAGAGGTCCTCGGAATCAAAACACTAATTGGAAGGAGCTTGACAGCTATGAAGTTGTTTATTTTCCTAGTGGAAGGTGCGATAGTTGTAATTAGCACCTTCATCTGATAGAGCTGATTAATCTCACAAGTAGGACTAGATCGTAATTTTGATTCAAGAGTAAACAATTTGTTATTTCCTCGTTCACAAAAATCCAAGTCGTTAGTTAAAAAATAAAGTAGATAAACCAAATCGCAAAAATACGCCTGAAGAGAATAGAGTAACTAAATTAATAAACGATAGGTATGCGAATTAAACAAGGAAGAGCATTTCAAATGTATTGGTATAATATAACTGATAGAAGACCTTTCACTATTTATTTGAATCTATAGTGTTGTTTTTCCTTGCTTGAATATTATCAGGTGCCGGCCTCCTTGGGCAGATTTATAAAACTTTTTATAAACATCAAATAGATTTAAAATTTTAAGCAGGAAACTCAGACGCCAATTTATAGTATCCTAGCATTGTCTTTGTAAGGAGCAAGAAAGTCTGCGTACATAGAATAAAAAAAGTCCCTAGCTTGGTAAAGGGTAATCAAATTAGATATGAGTCTTAACCCCAAAAGTTCGATCTTTTTAACACAGACTTCATCGTGGAAAGCTTTGGGTTAAGTCAACTTGAGTTAAAATACCGACTTTATAAAAAAATTGCTTATAATATGTAATCAATTCACAAGAGATTCAACTAAAAATTAAGATCAAGTCTTTAGCTCGATGGAAAGAGTTCAGCGCAAAAGGGCATTAACAAGACGACGAAAAGACGGTATTTGCATACTTCATTACCAACTCATTTGAAATACCATCTTAACTAAGCTAATAGGTTATCTTAGAGTAAAATAAGAAGAAAATGATGACATATCCGTTTGACATTCGCTGTTATTATATCGCTCAATTACTTTTATAGTATTTGAGCTAGGACGAATTATTAACATCATCACTGTAGTCCTTATAGTAGCTTCAAAACAATATTTTCGGAGACATGATGGGATACGTCAATGAATATTTTGCTCTGGTGATGCATTTAACTAAAAATCAGTTAGCCATTAGACGCTTTTGTCAAGAAAACGTAGCACTCAGTCCCTTGAAGACTTTTTCTCCCCTTGATCCACCTTAAAAGATAATATCTTCATATAAGCGGTTTCGTTAAATTTCCGGCCGGATTGTCTTACAAGTATGGTGAAGATCAAGACGATGACTAATGGACCTTGTATTCTTAATTCAAACTCGTAAACCCATAGACGCGATTAGTGCTAAGTAGTGATTGAAGCTTAGCCGTTTCTTAGATAAAAATTTGATATTGTTTTTCTTGCATTTGATTTGAAATCATAATTCGCGTTATTTAATCCTTTAATGATGAGATGATATTATGTACTATTATCACCTTATGTCAAAGAATAGTCATCCATCTTCGCATACTATAATAATCTCAATTGAAAATATGCCGAATAATCAAAGAAAGGCTTGTTCTTGCCAACGAAAATGATTGATTATGGATCGTCAGTAGGAGATGTGGAATTAACTTGGCGAGTGGGATCCATGATTGTTCGTTGCGCAACTCCATGAAACTCCATCTAACCGACTTAAACTCTATCCACACCAACTGAACTGCTTATTCAGGTGAGAGTGTAATCAAAAGCTGTGATTACGATGCCGCCGCTAAGTCATCCATCTTCTTTACCTCGTCTTATAATCTATCATCAAACTCATCATTTTGACGACGGAACTCCCCGGTCTATTCTCCCTTTGATTACTCAGCCAAATATCTCTATAACGCATGTGATTATTGCTGCTATCCATCTACATGATCCTCCGGAAAATATCAAACTTGTTCGTAGCCATTTTGAGGTTCTTTTTCGGTCATGACTGACTGGAACATATAATGACCATGACCCTTCACACCCAAGAAATCGTACTCTTTGGGCTGAAGTCCGGAGATTGCAACTCATCGGAGTAAAAGTACTCGGGATGTTAGGGGGTGCAGCAAAGGGTACTTTCGCCAGACTTGATCAGGATGAAGCTTCATTTGAATTATACTACAAACCACTTCATGATTTTGTCATAGAAAGAAGCATTGACGGTCTTGATCTAGATGTCGAAGAAGAAATGTCTTTAAGCGGCATAATAAGGTTAATTGATAGACTAAAGGCAGATTTTGGAGAAGATTTTTTAATCACTCTAGCCCCAGTGGCTACTGCTTTGATATTTGATGATCCTAAGTATAATCTAAGTGGCTTCTCATATGAAGCTTTAGAAGTTATGAGAGGCAACAAAATCGCATGGTACAACACACAATTTTATTGCGGCTGGGGTGATATGTCAAGTACAAATGCTTTTGAGCAAATCATAGCCCATGGCTATAATGCTAATAAGATCGTCATCGGACTTATTACAAATCCTGAAAGTGGTAGTGGATGGATATCTCATGATATTTTGCAGGAGGTCTTGATCAACCTAAAGATTAGATGCTCCAACTTTGGTGGTATCATGGGATGGGAATATTTTAATTCTCTGCCTGGAGGTAGCGAGAAACCTTGGGAATGGGCAGCCATGATGACGCGCTTTATAAGGAGCAATCTATCAACAGATTCGGCTCAGATCTGTGCAAACCTTCGTTCCTCTGAACAATCGACTAATAGCGAAGTTGATTCACATTTAGAAAACGAAGCCCCAATACCGAATTCTTTTGAATATATTTCCGATTATGATGAAGTTTAATTGGAGTCTTCAATTATTCTTTTCAAGGCTTCATATTTGGACAATAATATCCATCACCTACACTATCCATAAATTTTAATCTGTACATAGCACCTTAGCTATAAAAAGAATGGGCTATAATATGTGAATGATCAATATCTTGATATACGAAAATGCTTTGGAAATAAGTATTTCAAAAATACGTATTATTACCATTTTAATGTCTTTTCCTTCGGGGACTTAAAGAGACTGCTTTGTGCATATATTAATATACTTCTTTTTGGATAAGAAACCTGCCCTCCCCTCCAAACCTTGGGTGAGTCTCGTCTCAAAATTAATCAGATTATATTTAAATATTTAAGCGTTATCAATTTTAAATTGAATAATATTCGAGATATGCCACAATAT
Source organism: Oidium heveae (assembly GCA_003957845.1). Classification (NCBI taxonomy): domain Eukaryota; kingdom Fungi; phylum Ascomycota; class Leotiomycetes; order Helotiales; family Erysiphaceae; genus Oidium; species Oidium heveae. The sequence continues at coordinate 34,055 of QVIK01000210.1, forward strand.
TCATAGCCTACTGAATGTAATAAAATTGATATCTCCAACTTAATTTAGAAACATGAAGCTATAATTGTTTCTGCAGAATATACAAAGGTAATCAGCTTTCCTTACTAGATAAGTCAAACTTTCCTAAGCTTAAAGCTATCGAGACTCTAGGCTTCCATCTTCCGGTTAGGTATCTTGAACAAGGTAGAGACTAAGAAAATGAATTAAGTTAAAAAACTAGCCACACACCTGAGTCGTCAACTTATACAGAAGCGCCTCAAAACACTTTGGTTCTTGCATGCTTTATATTTTACTCCATCACCTCGCTATTTTTTTCCTCTAGCTATAAGGAATACGAACTACACAATTTAAAAAAGAGAAGAGTGCTGAAGAAGTGCATTTAACCATTTCTTTTTTTTAATATAAAAAAAAGTGAAAGAAGCAGTGATGGATGATACCAAACTACCCCCTTATCTTCTGTTTATTATTAATATATACAATTTTCTAGGATCTACAAATATTGTGACACTGTACTGTTTCTTATGGAGAGAGCACCGTTTTAAAGTATCAGCAGAGAGTGACTGATTATCAATAATAGATGACACCAGAAATACAAAATTTGCACACCGATATACTGTAAGGTTTTCGAAATAGATAACATTTCATTAAAAGTAAACATTTTGAGGCGGAGAGGGAGGAGGAGAAGAGGAGATAAAGGCCTCCTTTTTATCTATCTATGATATCTGTTCCCTATAAACCAAATGTTTCCTCTCCAGAGCTAACCAACGGAAATTTGCACACCCATTAGTTTTTGCATTATTCGACAAGTTCTTGTATTAATCAATTTCTATATATTCTCGCCTATACTATCAAATATAGTTGAGCCAGTAAACACCTACCAATCACACTTAAAATGAGCAATCATTGACTATCTTGAAAATGTTTGAAAGTTGATGCTTTATATTATCTATGTCTTTTTTTGTATTTTTTATGGGAGAGCAAATAGTAAATCTTTTCAAAATAGCGGCCTGAAAACTCCATTAAAATCACTGATAAACTTAAGGTAAAGATTACAAAAATAGAGGGATGATTGAAATCCTGCTATACTTGAGTCTCTCTTACTTTATATGATTCAAAAAGTAATTCGAAAAAGAGAAAGTACGAGTTATATATACAGGGCGCTTTAGGTGTACAAATAGACACACATGTATAGGCACAGAAGCCTAGTCTGAGTCCAATCGTTCATCTCTAAGGAATTACCAGAAGGTATGCGTGTACTATGCGAAAAGGTGGAAGGAAAATTGGAATGACATCTATACTGAATCGAGCCAACACTTATTAGGTGTATACCGTCAAGTGTTCAAGCCGTAGCAAAGGCAGTCGTGATCACACTTCATGGAAAAATAATGTATCAGTAGGGTTTCGAGACTATTCAATTATCATCAATACACAGTCATTGGCATCTCAATCGGGTACCACTCGGTGTTCCTGCTACAATAGAATTTGATTTTCTATTAGAGCCACGTCGCTGCTATATTTCAAGGAAAGAGCTACGCGGATCTTGTAAGATCGCCGGCATCAACAGGAGAAATTTTACGTAGTTTTGAGACTGTAGAACAAGTAGCAGTGATTCTAGTCAAGGATTAACAGTCATTGATGCTCAGATGGTACGCGCACGCGCACGTGCACATTGCGCTAAAGCTTTTGTTATGTTTTTTTTTTTAATTATCTCAGGGATAAATATCTCGTTTTTTTCCTCGTAATTAAAATCCGAGTTCTCAATGCTCGCACCAATATAGCAAAAAATAAATTCTTGTTATTAAGATTTCACGGATGTATCACGATATGGCGCTTATGCCTCCACAAAAAGATGAGCCTGATAATAGTAGATCTAGGGTGGAAGGAGAAAGCCTAGTAGGAAATCAAAGTACTAGCAGTAATATTCCCAAAGGATATCAGGGTAAAAAACATACCATAGAGACAGTGCATGAATCGTTGACTAAACGCTTGAGAAGAATGGGATTAGCAGATAATCTAAACCTGATGAATGCCGTTGTAAATGAAGTCGCTGACTCGACTCTATGCTGTCCATCATATCATGAAGATGGGGTCACAATTGATATCGATGATGATGGTTTGGTACAGCCAGCTATCATTACAAGTTTACCTTGAACAAGTCTAATTTCTACTAGAGGGCAACGTTTATATAGCAGATATGGTCAACCCGGACTTACTTTTCATACGTGTGGTTGACAAAAAGTCGGGAATATCAATAATTAGGGGATTTTTAATCAGAGCGACTGTTATAACAGAGAAAGGTATATATGGAGGAAGAGAGATCACAGTGGCATATAGGGAGGAAGTTGCTGAACTTGTTAATTGATTCATAGTAAATGCGCTCCTGTAACATGCCTATTTTCAGTTGCTGTGCCAATAAGGCGAAAAACAGATCTTGTCAATATTACGTCATCAAGAAATTATTAAATAATGTGTAAACTGGTGGGGGGGGGGGGCAACTGGCAAAATCGACCGTCTAATTGGCCTTTTCAGGCAGAGCTCATTATTTACAGGGCTTGCTGCGATCACCGTTTTTAGAATTTTCGGCACCAATTGAATAGAAGCCAAACAGTATTTATCTAAATCTCACAAAAGTTCGATTTAAAATCAACAAAAAAAATCATCTATTTTTTAAATCTAATTTATGTAGAAATTTTTTTCCCTATGGAAGTTTCTGTGGTTCATGTTTGAATACCTGTAGTGAATCTAAAGTTAAGATTCGGTCAATTTTACAAAAAACTTTGACACAGGATATAGTCAATTTAGCGATCTAGTTTGCTTGTTACTTACGGTGTTCCAACGAGATATAGAGTTAATTAATATAATATATGATTTAATTTAATAATTAGGTAACCCAGAAGTATCTGTCAAAATCTCAGGTGTAGTACCCAACTCTCCCATTCGGCATTACTTTGAAAGCAAAATATGTACATTCAAAGGGCTTGAAAAATTGTATGCCCATAAATTAAGTACATCGAGAAAAATATAATCTTTCAATATTTTCCCAACTAGCGTTGACCCCGAAACTAGCAGGTGTCAGCTTAGCAAAGTTATACTGAAAGAGTCATAACATATCCAATAAGATCTCATTAATTGTCATAATTCATAGCTGTCGTCTATGTTTATCTGTTTCCTGCAACATGCTCAACATGCTCAACATGACTCAAGAAATCTGCAAGTCTAGATTTTCCATCACTTTTCGATTGCTGCGGCGAACTTTACTTTGGCTATTTCCTAGTAAACAGATCAATTCCTTCGAATAAGTACTTAGAGTTTGTAAGTCGTCTGATTTTCTATAGACATTTGCGCATGGAAACGAGTCACAACCTGAAATTGGTCTGTTGATGCCGGCAGGAAAAAGCTGCTTTACGCCTTGGTTGTCGTTCGGGTTAACAATGGCGGAAACATCAAAGTATGTAGCACCATCAAAACCATCAAATTTTACTTCGCCAAGCATCCCAGGTACATCGGAAGCACCTTCAGAAACTGAATACCAATTACCAGTCCATCCAACGGGGAAAATTTTGTGCTCGGCAGAATTTCCCTTGATCTTTAAAGAACTTATCTGAGGCTGGCCCATTTCTGGTGTAAAGATAATCGTTCGGGTGGTAGTATCCTGATTGACAAAGTGCACACTGTTTGCAGTAGTGAAAGATATCAGGACACAAAAAACGAGTGTTCCAAGAAAAAGCATGATGTCGATTGGTTAATTTTAACAATAAACGAATGGAAAGGTGCTTAATTATGAGGAATTTGCTGTGATAGTAACTGAGTATCAGAGTCGTTGAAAATGATCTTTACTATGCTTTGAGGGGATAAAGATCGATGATTGTATGAAAGAAAGGCACGATGGCAAATATCAATGGTAAAAATATGAGATTAGGAGCGAACAGAAATCGATATGAGAAATAAGGAGAACAAAAATTAAGGAGAAAGATTGTTACTTATAAACAGAAATTGCTGAGAAGCACTGTTTATAGAGAGCGAGGGTGTGATTGCTTCGTTTAAACCCCCTCCCTTGCTGGGCATGAAGATGGAGACAATGAAAGTACAGATTCCTAAGCCCAAGTATTCGGGACGAGATGTAAAGTTGGTAAGGCCAAAACGGGAGTGGATGCCTTCTCGCATTGTTATCTTTCGTGCGCAAGATCCCTGGGAGAGTTTGGCTCAGGCATTTCTGCGGAGTGTTTGAATAGTTAAAACTGGTTGTTATTGGGATACCTTCCATCTATTCTCTGCATATCGACTTAAACGATGTAAGCTCCTGATTTTTTTGTTTTTTGTTTTTCACCTGTCAGTTTTTTTTCGCTTTTATTTTTTTTCTTTTTTCAACCTTCCATATTTTTAGGCTGCCAACATGGTATGGTGATGGATAGCCTAGCCTTCGAGGACAATCACTACGGAGCAAATTTAAGCTCCTGTGTGAATACCATTCATTATACTTTGGCTAATGCAGTCGCAAAAGTCTTCCAGAGGTTTTATGCACTGTACCTGAGCACATCCTGCAGGTACTCGGTAGCCGGGAGGAAATTAGTAAATGATGTACAGATGTCGATCACTTAACAAAAACTACTGATTAGCCTGGCTGCCGCCCGAATGTACAAATAAATGTATTGTTCTATCCCGTTTTTATGCGGAGTTTCACGCTTTAATTGGCTGCAACCTAAATATCGACCAAACAGCGCTTAGAATAAGCGAGAAAGATCCACATCGCTGCTGATCGGCTAGAGTTTTCTTGAATAATTTTATACATAACTCTCAATTGGATTTAATCCAGCAATTCCATTATTCAGCAACCGTACTCAATGTCAGAAAATGAAAATTGAGAAGACTTTTCAGTACTTCGCAGGGTCATAATGTGTTAAATTCAATTCTCAGCTCCAATTGAGAATAAAATATTCATTTCACGAATCGAAGCAGCCTACGTTCTTTAGTGTTATTCGTGAAAGAAGGTGCGGATGAAATTGTAAAGTTGTAAAGACGAAAAGCTGAATTGAAATGTACAGTCACGTGATAAGTAATCTAGCAGATACAATGCTGCAATGTTGACATGGAATTGCTTGTCGTTCCTGACTTATCAAACACTCTTAAGATCATCAAACAGGATAAGGGACATTTGCAAGGTCAGATCAAATCAACTCTGTCTGAATTCATTTTCTCTGACAAAAGATAGAATATGGCCGTGCCATAGAGCGGCTCCTCGATAACAATTTATCCACGAATCTCAATGTGCAGATAAATGATTGTGTCTCTTCTGCGAGAACAAAATAGACGTATTCACACGTAGAATAAACCGATGAGCATCGGTACGAGCCGCATGCTATAGTTCTTGCAAGTAAGCAAGCAGGTATGTTCACACGGGACATCAACTGACTATTTCACACATTCATCCGCATTGGTCGTCATATTTATATGTCGTTATACGCGTATTTAGCGGAGCCACCCAAATGACTGGAGATATTGTTGTAGAGAAAGAAGTTTCTCCACGATAAATGAAATCCGTTTATGTAAAATTGGCTACCGAAATAGTGTTCTTAGCGGGTTAGTTGAGCCTAGCAGTAAAATAATATAGCCAGGAGAAAATAAGGTAGCAGTATTCAAGTTCTACTCAACCATACCAACATTGAGTGAAAAATATGATTAGGAGGTTGTTTACCAAGCGCGTTTTTGTTTTTTTTATTTTCTAGACATGATGTGAGGGATTTGGGGTCTTTTATTGCGCTAGTCCATTTCAAGCTAAGTTAGATATTATTTTACAAGGATAGCCCTCAAACATCTGTGTAAAAATGGACGCGATTTATTTACCTTCAAGGGGTCATTTCGTGTTTTAAGAAAAGTAGTTGCCAAATGTACAGGCGGATTATATATTTGACCCCATGCGCCCTATACGCGTCCCCCATGGCCCTGCTTCAACCCTGCAAATCAGTATACTGCCGTGGTAAAAATAATTTTCTAAATCTGGCCTGTAATAAATAGCTGCCTAAAATTTTAGATGTTTAAGCCACAGGAAAGTGATTAACTCATACTGATCGCGCTGTAAGTACAGATGTTGGGCTAAGTTATTCTTGAGTTGGTAAACGAGACATGAAATAGTCATTAGCAGTAACGTTTTGAAAGTAATAATATTGCTACTGACCAAAGACCTTATCTTAATTAGTACTAGCTTGCTCATAATTACTACTAAAAATATCCTGCTAATACATTGAAGTTGCACAAATGACCGCTAAGTACAGCATAGTAATTTGATAGGGGATCAAATACTCGGCCTACTTGACCGCCTACGCTTTTAGGAAATACAGAGATAACTACCAGGCCATGGGGGGCGCGCATAGGGTGCATGGGGGGCAAATATATCAGCCGCCAAAGTACAGCCGCTGTAGGATTTTGCGCCGAACAAGCTCACATTAGATATATGAAAAGCAACGGAATAAAAAGCTCCATATAACAAGCTTTTTTTTATTTGGACTAATATCACAACGTTTCAATTCCGTGTTATTATTGTTGTTGCTGTTTACGATGGGCCACGTTGGCTTCAAGGTTATTGGCACTGCATCCTTGTTAAGTGTCCGTCTCCTTTCCAACCTAAATTAGTTTAGCGTGAGGCTGTCGTTTCAAGAATTCTACCAGCCGGCTATCAGTTGCGAGTGCCGGAACGAAGGCATCAGTCACTTTGGAAAGGGATATCTAAACAAGCAAGTACATGCATAGAATCATTATATCCCTACTGATTTTCATCAGGAGTTAAGTTTCCAGCATGAAAATTCAAATACTTCTGCTGTTGACGGGGCACAAGGCGATTCAAGGCTCGGACCCAGTTTCAATTAAAGCTATTCTACGTATAGTAGAACCTTTATATTTCATATATTCCATATATTCCATATATTAGTATCCTCGAGAGCGCCAAGAAGTATTAATACGACGGTCTTATACAGCAACACAGGTAACTAATAAAATGTCGGATGGTAATGTGGTGTGCCATCCGGGCCCTTCTCCTAAGTAGAGTCTGGGTAGCCTGGGCACCTACCCCACTTGAGACGGGAGATGGTTGGTTCGAATCCAACAGACCTAACCACATTTCGCGCGGTGGATATTTACAGGATGGTGGAGGCATGTCTGGATAATCCAGGGTTTGTAGTTTCCTTGGATGGATGTTAACGGTTGAGGGTTGACCAATGGCGAAGAAAAAGTGATTGTACTTCATAGTGGCATCTACAAATGGAATCTGAGGCATGAGTGTATCTAATGAAAAAGTTGAATCATCTAAAATGTAAATAAACACTGTCACTGTGTCATAGCCTAGAGGCTGCATACACGTTATTTGAATTTAAAAAAAAAAAAAAAANAAAAAAAAAAAAAAAAAAAAAAAAAAAAACTAATAAAATACGAATTTGGGCACGACTGTCCGAGGTATAGATATCAACATCAACCTTCTCAACTAACTGGAGGAGAATGGAAGAACATCAAATCTCAATTATGGTGATGAGGAGGTTATTGCCAATACAATGAATCGGGATGCTTCAACATACCTTGGCTAATCGGTTGCTCGCGAAGATGACACGGATGAGAGTGTTGAGGCAGCATTCATTACTGTATCAAAGGCCCTCGAAATGCTGGGGAAGCTTGAACTCTGTTTGCATTAGTAAGGTGACAACTAGCTCAAACCGAGCCTGCAGTATTCTTGAAGCAAAAAGAAGAAGCAGAAAACAATGGATAGCTACTTTGACCCCGTACGTGGTATTATTTCTAGAAAAAAAAAGCCTCCCTATAGTATTAGTCGCATGGTGAGGTTTTCTTTTTTGACAAAGCATTAATTTTGAAGTTAAAGAGGTTTTTTATAGGAAGCCGGTATTTGGCCCTCAGGTTTTTGGTAACTAGCCCATACTCCTGCCTTGCTATGGGGGTTAAGATATGAGGCTTTCTATGATTGGCTTATTTGGCTCAAGCGAGAAAGATGAGTTTAGAGTTTGACTCGATCTAATGTGAGGAAGTTGTCATGACAACCGAATTTGATCAAATAGGGATCCTCAGAGTTGAAATCTCAAACCTATACCCGTGTGTCTTTCGCCCTTCGCGGTCGCTCAGGATTGCCATTTGAGGAGTCGGAGAAGAGAGATCTTAAGGGTATATGTAGCTAAGAGTTTATGAGGTTCGTTAACTATGATCCTGTAAAACATTTACAGCCGCATTTTGAGCGAGCGCGAAAGGTGGGAAGTTTTTTGGGTACAGCTGTAATTTATAGACTTGAAATTGAATAAAAATTAAGTTTCTCACGTGACGATTAATCAGCAAAACCCCCATCAAAAGTATTATATTTGCATTTCCATTAACTTTGAAGCCTGTTATCGCTGTCAATATTTCTTCATATGAAAGTTAAGAAATTATCTAATTTATAGAATGTATTTTTGCATCACAGTATTAAATTTCTTGGAAGTCAAAAGGTTGAGAATTGGTATTTATGAGTCATTAAAACATATTGATATTAATTTAAAAACCCGCCATCAAATCTATCCTGTCATTAATACCTAGACGCTCTCTTTTCGCTGGAAAAATTCTATACAATAATAATTTGACATAAAAATATTACTACTAATTTTTATTTATAAACAAAACACATTGATTGTGATGTTGGGCTTCAAAGCTGTAATGAAGGAGACATGGTGTTTTTTGGTATTTTGCTGATTAATGATCACGTGGAAAGCTTAATATCAAGTCTATAAAATTGTGTCGGTGAGTGCGAGATAGACATAAGTAGTCATGTAATATTACTACGTCACCGAATTTAAGACCCTATGGCTTTAATGCTCGGAGACTAATTAGGATAGTAAAGAGAAACAACATAGTATTAGAATTCGAATAAGAAACATAGCTACGTAAACTATCTATGGTCTTGCCAACAAAAAAAGCTGTATAGGGTTCAGATTTCAACCATGAGGATCCAGTTGCGGCTTATGCAGAATTAGTGGCCATATTTCACGGACTTTTTCCCGAAGGAATTATTCCGTATTTTCATTTAACGTCTAAAGCGTAGCAATTTACAGATTTTTTCCCTTCCTTTTTTTCGCTAAATGTTGCGGACAAGTCACATGAGATATTATTCATCATGACGTTGTCAATAAATAGCGTTAACTCAGCATAGAATATTACTCCCTAGTTGGGTGTCTAGTTTAGAGATCTTTTGTCAATTCGTACACACACACACACATCGTATTGTTTCACTCAATGCTATAAACAGGCTCTTTATAGCGGTCTGTGAAAACAGCAAATGAAATTTTATTCTGGAATATTCCTGTAGTCTCGTGACGTAGATTTCTACCAATTAGATATCTAGATTAAGACGATAGGGCATAATTAAATATAGCTAGGGTCTCGGTGCGGTCTGACCAGGGCTGCAAGTGGTCTTGGCAGGATAGAGTGAATGTTAATAGGTTTTGTGGAATGTGATTGGATAAAACTCAACTCCTAGAGCAAAGCAGGGGTGAGGCCCAGTTACCGAAAACCTAAAGGCTAAATAAAATGCCGGCTCCCCTTACATATATCCAGTATTTTAATATAGACGAGAGTTCTAATATGCATATGTCATGTGCTATATATGCGTTTTCAACCGTTGTAAGGCGAAAGAAAAAAAAATTCAATTGCTCACGCCACAAGTAACAGTATAATCGCGATAAGATCAAAATGTCAAGCTGGATATTTATTCTCTCTGGGAATATTCCAGTAATTCGACCGATGCACAAATATTACCGGGAAAATTGTCGCGTTATGGCGTCCGCAACTGTGTTGTTAGTTTCCCGGAGGTTAATTGTGAGCAGAGGCATTTAACTTTTATGGGTCTGTCTAGCTTGACATGTAGTGATCTACAATGAAATAGAAAGACAGCCGGAGCAGACATTTCAGCTTCCTGCAGCGAGGCTTTACCCGCGTTCTTCACCCTCGCCACTCATCAGTGGCCTGCCCTTCCTTGCACGAGACATATTTCCACAAGTTTATGTATTGTTATTGTATTGCATCGCTGGCCTGTGCGTCTTGTGAGCCGTGATGGCCAATAAGGAATAAGGGCGAGTGAGTAGGGTAGGCCGTAATCAGGGGCTGGGATGTGAATTTATCAGTTGATGACTATATGTAGATCAATTTTTGTTGACCCAACAACGAAGGTATTGTAAGCCAACCGACAGCCAGCCTGATATATGTATTTATCATAAATTACTAGAGTCACCCACCCCTACCTAGCCAGTTTGCTCTCGACTGTATACTCCATGTTCAACGTCATGGTGTTCCACTTTGCGCCTCCACGTGGTGTGGCGTATTGGGTCCCTTTCTCTGTCTGGGAAAGAAGCAGCCAAGCAGAGAGTGAGATGGTTGCTTGTTTCTCCGGTTATTGTGGATCTAACAGAAGGTTTTGTTAGTAAAAGTATAATTCTAGATATCTTCTAAGTCTGCTGGTACAAGCTATATGAAATCTAGAAGTACATGTTCTGCTTCCCGCTAAAATCTCGTGGCTCTATAAAAAGCAAATAATGTGTAGTTAACTGTGGGAATGCAGTGAGTCCAAACACCTGCAGTTTCTCTCTTTGGGAAATACAGTTAAATGCTGGTGTATGAGAGTATCTTGCGATCAAAAAATATTTAAAGAGTACTGTACTTTATCAGATGATCTGTTCACCCACCCTTTGATACGTGCATTAAGGCTGTTTGTATCAAAGAGACTGCGAGGGGCCTAATAGAATTAGCTTTTGTCACGGCGTTGGCAGAATTATCTTCGCCATTGGACCATCGGATCTCATGATTCTATGACGCTCATCCGACTGTCAAGTAGCCATAATATCTATCACGAGACGTTTTTCTCTAGTACTGCCGAGTTTGATGAGACATCCATAAAGAGGATATGAATAGCTGCATATAACCATTGGAATACTTAGAATCCTCAATTGGTTGATAGTCTTATTAATAAAGGTACGAATTGTAAAAGCAATATTAACACCACTGCTTATGGCCAATTTTTTGAATGTCAAGACACTTTTTGTGACACTTTTGGCTTTAACTGGAAACTAGCGTACAAGATCCCTACTGACGTTGAACTCGTATTATTTAGATGACCTCCATTACCGACAATATTACAGAATCGATTTGAGAACTAAGATCCTTGTTCTTTGCAAATTATCAATCAACAAAGATATTTAGCTTGACAGTTGCTCAATCTAAGGGAATAGTAATTAGTACACGACACTGATTCTTCATTTGCCAACTTGGTCATAGATTTGAGGCTATTAGTTCCCTTTTCCCTTTTCCCTTTTCCCTTTTCCCTTTTTCTCTTTTTCTCTTTTTCCAGGATTATGATGCTGGGCTGCAATTGATATATCATAAGCAGCCTCAGGTTGATATATAGATGCAATATAGACGCCTTGAGCTCTCTGATGAACATAGCCTTGGAGGCGGTCATACAAGTTAAGATTAACTAGATCAACTTTCTAGCCTTGTTTCTTCTGCAGCACTTCACTAATTTTATCATCGAAGCTATAGATACAGCAATTAAGTTTAGGGAGTTTCCTAGAGTTAGCTTTTCGTTCGGTATCGCAGTAAAGCTAGCGTTTGCTCACTCCTTCCCTTCAAGGTTTGAGAAAATCTAATTTCTAAGAATTAGAGTATCATCTGTCTGTATCCCAACAGCTCCGAAGTGCTGTATTGAATTTGATGTTAAAAGACCGGGGTCAAAGTTTAACGTCTCCAAGTATAATTTGTAAATGTGGTGCTTATAGTAGGTCGCCCGCTAATGTAACCCTTACTTGAGAATTATAAGTCCAATAATAATGTCTTTGGGAAAATTTATTCAAGCTCCTTTGGGATATGCGCTAATATTTGCTAATTGAGTAGAGCTTTAGCTTGAACATAGACTTGAGTAATTCCACTAAGCCAGAGTTTGATACCTCATTTAATAGGTGAGGGTGCTATAGCTAATAGAATACGTTGACTAGAGCGATGAGTTGTAGAAGCTTAACACAGAATTTTTTCTTTGCTATTGTCGTTATATCCTTGAATTTCTATCCTTGATATTCCGAGAGTTGCGTTTGTCATTTTAACTTTCAATTCCTTAACCGTTCTCGATTTAAAAACGCAGCCATTATATTTCACAGGATCATACTTAACGAACCTCATAAACTCTTGGCCACAAAGACCCTAAAGATCTTTCTTGTCCAACTCCTCAAATGGTGTTCCTAGGGAAGTCATATTTCTTTTACTACGTATTTTGAGAGGTAATTGGTGGCTAAGATTTTCTTTATCAGAATAGAATATCTCTAATATGCTATTTCTGATACTTTCAATTCTCACTAGATTTACACTAACTTCTTTATGTCCTAAATTCTGTATTCATTAGATGTGGATACGGACAGTATAATTTGATAGAGAAGGAGTCTTTTTCAAGATGTGTATGATCTTATCTATCAAAGAACTAGCTTTTTGCCAGCAAATTTAAAAAACCATTTACAAGGTTCAATGAAGAAACTATCTTGTAATAAGAGAATATCCTCAAAATATCTTGCATGGGCCAGAGCCACTTATTGCTTCTACTAGAATAACGAGTACCCGAGGAACAAGTGAGTTGTTGAGTATTTCCTACGAAATCAGAGAATCCCGTAGAAAAAATATAAAATTTGAGTCTTTAGGCAATCACAGCAGCAACAGAATTAAACTGCACCATGTATAAACGAAGATGATACACTGTAAAGTTCCTATGGCCAGTTCGGGCACCTATTACTCGATTGAAGTCTTTCTTACCAAAATAAAGATCGTGTGGTAGGTAGATACAGTGCTTTATATATAAATTTCGAGATTTGTGGATTCTTATGATAATAGAGATTGGAATAATCAGAGCCAGGATGGAGAAATCACTTGACTGGCTAGATAGCTACATTATTCTTTAGCTAGTCTATTAACTACATAGAGCATCAATACATACTCTGCACCTTCTCGTGGGGAAGAATGGCTGAGCTTTTCCCATTAGGTTTTACCTCAGTTTATGACCTTTGGTTCATGGTGAATGCGTTCCTACCCATTTGACCCAATGTAGCTAGCTAGCATGTATTGGCATTGGGAAAATTTGGGCACCGAATAGGGACTAATTAAGATATGGGGGATAATTTATTCTAGATATCCTTTATATGTCTTCTGTCTCCACTGGGGATTACGGTCTGGCCCACTCGGACGATAAATAATAAAACAAACAATACCAACTGTAGAGTAACTATTCAAGGTTCTTACAACTTTAATAACGTAATACATTGAGTGTCGTTATTTAAGTCAATTAAGATCTGCATGTCGTCTTTTCTCGCTATAATAACTGGGAAAGGTGCTAGTTATTGACTTGAAATATTAATTTTGTCTCAGAAAAAACCGAGTTATCAAGTTATTGAATAGCAAACGATAAAAGCTAGTCCTTTAGCTTGATGAGCTGCCAAATACATATTAGCCTGTAAGTATTAAGGACACCCGAGTATGATTCAATCCAGCACGAAGTTAAACGCAGAAACTGCAATTTTTAGGTCCATAGATTCTTCAGGAATTTCCCGTTCGAGAGAATTTGTTACCCCCAAGTTGATGTCTATCTACATACGAAGTAGATTCCACAATGAATAGTAGGCTGCGTTAGTTCATTTCTATCACAAAGGAAAAAAACTCTTTGTTTTGGAAACTATTCATTAATAACCATAAAAATTTTAGTAGGAATTCCACAAGGCTCTTCTCTTCCTCCTATCTTTTTACTCTTCATCGTAGGGTCCTTGCTATTTAATCTCGAGGCGATGGGGATTAATGCCGTTGGCTTTGTAGATGATAAAAATCTGCTTGTGGCGAGAATTGCGCTGAAAATAAATGTAAAACACTTTAAAATGCACACGTTGTACGTGAAAAATAGGCAGCATCTCATAACTCTATCCTTATCTTAGACAGATACAGTTTGATAAACCTCTCTCGCAAGAGGAAGTTGTATCTAACTGCGGCAACAAACATTCAAGGAAAGATATATCATCCGGATTCTACTGTAAAAGTTTTGGGGATAATCCTTGATTTAAAGCTTAGATGGGGACCATATATCCAATATAGTCAAACAAAAGCCATGAAACAGATCGAGGCTTTAGCTCGCACCACAGCCAGCACATGGGGCGCATCATTTTTAAGAGCAAGACCAATTTATCTTGCAATTATCCGACCAGAACTCACATATACCCCATCAATTCGGTACACACCAGGAGTAGACGTAGTAAAGCTGCCGAAAGCACTTCTCCCAAAATTAGAAAAGATCCAAAACCAATGTTTCTCCATGATATATGGCGTGTATAAGGCAACCAAAATCGCCGTTCTCGAACACGAAACTTCTATCCCCTCTCTCCAGCTCTATTTAGATAGCCTTTGAATTAAAGATGCCTAAAAAGACAATTTCATCTATGATTTCATCCAAGCTAGATGTAACAATCTGCTCCGCACATGAAACCCCGACTGGACCAAGAGAATTGCTATTAGAGATTTTTTTCGCGTACCTCTAAAGGACTACTTGACGCAAAAATGGAGGGAAACATGGAATACCTATCTATGATAGAAGGCAATAAATAACCAAGATATACCCACTGCCGTAGCAACTTGGAACACAAGACTACAAAAGCTTAGGAACAACCTCCCCAAATCCCGTGCAACTTCCACGATACTTCTGAGAACTGAACAAATTGGCTTCATTGATTACCTTTTCAGGCATAAGATTCCTTCAATACCAAGCCCACTTTGCACCTTTTTTCTTTGGAAGAGCCAGACAATACGACATATATTCCTTTTCTGCCCGAATCAAGTTGAGGATAGGACAAAAAATATTCCATAAAGCTGGAACAATAGACTTTAGGGAAATTTTTTCTAGACCAAAAGGAGTTAAAGCAGCGGCTAAGTATCCTTTACAGTGACTTAGTATAGCAATTTCAATTTGTAAGGCGTGATTTAGAAAACTAACCATTTGACATAGTAAAGCAAGGCTCGTATGCGACAAAGGCGAGATTAATATGAGAGCAGGGCATGAGGCTTGGGGTAATCTCTTTAAAGTAAGCCCAAATTATCAGTTTTTGTGTAAATCATTATCAAATTTGAGCACATGCAATTATGATTATTTTTCAAGGTTTTCTTCTAGGTCGTGTGTAAGTAGACTATAATTTTTCTCTTTTATAATTATTAGTAGTGTAGTTAGCGACCGCATTGATCGACTCACAGGAAACCAAATCGGAAAGAGATGAAGAAAGAAAAAATTTAACGTCTACCCCGACCAGTACTTAAATCTCCCATCAAATTGTTAAGTCCCTTGCCACCGAACATTTGCATAAGGGAGTTCATGTCGGGCATACCTCCACCGAGGCTTCCACCCATACTCGCTAATCTCTTTTGCATTGCTGCAATTTGTTGCTGCTTATTACCGCTTGCCATAGCACCTTGAGCTTTTTGCAAGTTTTTCATGTTTCCACCCATTTTTTTGGCCATACCAGCCATCATTTTGTGTTGAGCAAGTAGTTCTTCGACTTCACGAACGCTGGTACCTGAGCCACGAGCAATACGTGTCACACGTGTTGGTTGTTCAATGAAAAGCTTGCCATCACTCTCAAGTTCTTTGACTGTCATAGAATCACATATATAAATCATCCGTTTCAGTTTTGCACCCCCCTCTTCGTCGTCCATGCCTTGCATTAAGCCGCTCATACCAGGAATCATGCCAGCCATTTTTGATAATGGACCCATTTTCATGATGTTAGATATTTGGTCGCGAAGATCTCGGAGTGTAAAGACCCCTTCTGTGATGTGCTTTATGGTTTCTTTTTGATCAAGCTTCAGTGATTTAACATGTTCAAATAAGCCTTGCATATCGCCCATTCCCAATAATTTTGACACAAATTGCTGTGGAGCAAATCTCTCTAGATCCATTAAATGTTCGCCGGTGCCGATGAATATTATGGGTGTCTGCGTTGCAGCAACAGCAGATATTGCACCTCCTCCACTTGCATGACCATCAGTTTTAGTAATTATGATAGAACCAAAGTCTGCTGCCTCTTTGAAAGCCTTACTTTGAGACTCGGCCTGCTGACCTATACTTGAGTCAAGAACCATTATAGTCTGGTCAGGTGAGACAGCTTTTTGGATATCTTTCATCTCTTCAAACAAGGCACTCTCTTGTCGGTGTCGCCCTGAAGTATCAACTATTATGATCTCAAATTTAGCTTTCTTGAACTTCTCTACACCCTCTCTTGCTACAATTGCCGGATCAGACTGGGTTAATGAGCCATAGTATGGAATTTTAGCCTTGGTGGCATTTTGTTTTAACTGATCAAAGGCACCCGCACGAAAGGTATCCGCACAGACAAGGCAAGACTTAAAGCCTCTCGACTCATAATGCCGTGCCAGTTTCGTGCAGGTCGTAGTCTTACCCGCTCCCTGGAGCCCTACAAACATGATGATATTGGATCTTCCCTTCTTAGGCCTGAAAGGCTCAACGTGGGGATCTACAAGCCTTACTAGTTCGTCAAAAACAGCTTTCTGGATCAGACGCTTCTTGTTTACACCTGGAGCAAGATCTTTGAAATTGACAGTAGCTTTAATTGACTTTCGTAGATTCCCAACAAGTCTAACATTTACGTCTGCTTCAAGTAGGGCAGCGCAGATTTCCTTTATCATCGCATCGAATGCCTATCTTAGTTTTTAGTGTAGATTCAAGAATTTAGGATGAGTTAGATCCTCTCACCTTCTCATCAAGAGTAGCAGAGCTTGTTAGACTATTTACAGCAGCGTTTATCCGCCGGCCCAAGTCTTGAAGCACCATCTTGTATCAAATAATTATATTTTGTTCTTGTCAAGTGCAATAATCACTTGTTTGGATTATCAAGCCGGAACAAAGATAATTCCGCTCCGCGCTGGATTTAAAGTCCTAATTGTTATGCGATTTCACAGCATGGCATTGCTACAACTTCAATTGAGAACTCTGCATATTATCCTAATATCTATCTGTGCACTAAATATGGCTGGTATAACGAGCCTAGATGTATCTAAAACAAAAATCTTCTAATTTTTTAAGTTAATAGAAAATTAGTGAGGATCGTAGCAAAGCCAGCAAATTAGTCAGTCGTCTTGGTATTTGAGAGTCTCTCAATCCCAAAACAGATGTCAAAAAAATGGGAATGAACAGTAGAGAGCGGGAAAGACTTGACTACATTCTAGTTTATTCGTGCTCAGGATTCTTAGACACTATTGTGAAAAAGTATGCGTACATCATTGTTGTGCCTCTTTTTTTCAATTTCATTTAAAATAACTAAGCGCAGACATATGGAAGCTGCGCATCAAGTTAACAAAATCAGTGTATATTTGGTCGCTTCTTAACATCATTCACAAAAGTATTTACACCTCAATCCGGAAAAAATGATTGAATCTAAAATCGTATATTCAAGGTTATATATTACAATAACTGATATCAGTGTCTCTACAACTGTGAAACTGAAACCACTTTATCTTAGCAGAGTCAACTGGACAAGCTCAAGATAGTAGCTAGGTTGAATCAAAAATGTTCGATTCCCAAAGGCTAAAACAATCACACTGCCGAAAGTCAATTTCACCAAACTTCCTGCCTGATGTATCAGAGAATAATATCTATGTCGAATATGATACGGAAGAAATAGGACTAGAAGTCAATCTCAAGTCCAAAGACCTACGGCAAACTCAATTAAACGGGTATATCGTTGATTAGTTGGGACCAAAAAACAAAGATAGATCTGTGACTTGCACTTATGAAAAGCACTTATGGAAAGCACTTATGGAAAGCACTTATGGAAAGCACTTATGGAAAGCACTTATGGAAAGAATATATGCAATCATTTATAGACTGGGCACTAGAAAATTTATAAATTACCAGTGAACAGGCATGCAATGATCTGAGAGGCTTCTTGAGAGCCAGTGGCATTCTGCTGACGCGATTCCGAGGGAATGTGTCCAAGATGCTTTAATGAGCGTATTAAACGAGAGCAGACCGCAGATTTGTACAACCATTGAGATCGAAGAAGAAATGGAAGAATTTCTTCAGAAATTCAATTCGAAACATAATCCAGATCTTAATACACCAGATATGTCGTACCCACTTCTCACCAAAATACGCTGAGAAAATATAGAAAAAAAAGGAACAGAAACCTGACATACGTCAGGCTCAAGATAATCGCAAAATCACACAATACTAAATATCTTATAATAATCCATCACAGATGGCCAGTCCCTAGTATCACGACTCTAATTAAATTAATGATCGGAACCATGGCTTCGCTCCAAATCATCAGAGTACGTAATACTATCCGGGAAAACCGCCACAGCTAATGCAGCAATGGCCATTTAACTATCTATCATCTAGTGGTTATCAACAAGAAAATTAAATACCGTAAAACGTCAATAACACACATCTGACGGGAAATATTGGTCGAGAATTGGACACACTGCAAAGAATGTACCAATTAAACATGCAATATTATGCCACACATGATGATTTCGACCTATACTCGAAAAAATTTTATAACCAATGCCATAAAGCAGGAATTCCTTCAGTTCTTTAGGAGAGGCATTCTCCATAATGTTAAAAGGAAAAATCAGGAAGTTCTACTATGACCGAGTTTCTGGCCATAATCTTCAGTTCCAAGCAATGATTTCTAACATCTAACAACACTTCGAAACAGATGAGCGTCGTCAATAGATGTTATAGCAATGGAATACGCTAACATTGTCTAAGTTTATCAACCAGTATCCTAAGAAATCAGTGGCACAATGCTTTGAGCTATTGTTGGATGAGATGCAGAAAACAGAGCGAGGATTTGCACAAGAGTATCAATCTGATAGTATGATTGGAGATAATCCTGTCAACGCATATCGCGACGTAAAGGAGTTTGTGTGCTTTTGCATACTTACAACTTTCGATGACGTGCGAGGCCCTGTGTGCGAATACTTGTGCCGCAATTGGAACATCGGCAAGAATTACTGATAAAAATAACTTATCAGCTGTGACGGCTGTTTTAGATACGATTGATTCGGTCACAACAATCCATGATTGGTTAAGCCTAGCGCTTCGGTTGAAATTTGGATTTCCCATTACAGAAGTTAGGGGAACTTATAAGAAAGCTCAATTAACCTTAATCCCATATTGAGTATTACACTAAAATACTAGAACATTCTATCACACAGTTACTCATAGTCGGGATAGACTAGCTTATGACAACTTAAAAAATTAGGGAGATTCTCTAGAAAGAAAAAGGCATAAATATAGATCCTACTTGGATGTTCAGTTGTCTTCAAGTGATAATATTAACTATCTTTTGATATCTAAGTGCTAAAGTATGATTATCCAAAACTTTAACATATGTTTTCACTTCCTCAAGTTCAGTCATATCAGCTTTCAGAAAAATCAGTTCTCAGTAATATAAGTTTTCAGATATATCAGTTCTATGTCAGATCAAAGCTCAGCCAGCACTTGTCATATATATATATATATATATATATGTTTATAAGCGTCGACGATTTACAAAAGAAACCCCACGAAGTTAGTCTAGAAGAGAATAAAAGCAATAATATTTAAAATAAATGGCAGCACTGGTATCCAGGGAAGAGTTCGACCTACTACAAGAGCAGGTAAAGCAATTATTAGCGAATCAGTCAAAAAATAATAAGTCAGCAAGTATTGTTAGTATAGAAAAGTATCCCCCACCATCGCACGGAAAAGTTTTAAAACCTACCAAACTTTCTGAATACCATGGTGATCGATTGAAACATCCATCATGGAGAACAGCAGCCCTTGATATTTTCCGGATGGACTAGAATGTTCTTGGTTATGATGATTCAAAGGACGTTCGTTGTGATTTAGGGAGCATTAAAAGGGACGGCGCTAAAGAGAGCCGGTCCTTTTTATGAAGCAGGGGGAATGCATAGTACTAGAAAGCCAGAAGTTTTTTTGGAGTTTTTAGACCGTCTTCATTTAGATCCATTACGGAAAGCACGAGCCAACACAGAACTTAATGCTATGAAGATGAAAGATAATTAGCGTTGGCCAGACTTTTAGCCGCCTAGTGTAATAAACTAACGAAGTCACGAGGCGACTTCTGGGACGATCGTAATAAGATCTCTATGCTTCAAGCCGCTTTCAGTGACCAGCTGATTAAAACGATTGCTGGTAACCAGTTAATTCCAAATGATAATTTGATGAATTTGATGAATTTGATGAATTTGATGAATTTGATGAATTTGATGAATTTGTGAGAATAGTCAACCAGGTTGCCTAGCAATTAGAAATGGTGGAAGCGAGAATAAGAAGTTACCAAAGCAATGGGACACAGAAGCGGGCAAAGTGGAAAATTCCGGAACAGTTAGATCGATTTGGGAGGGAAGGTAGGTGTTTCCGTTATGAACGGCTAGGCTATGCTAAGAATCGATGCATGCTTTTACCTGCTCGGAGACCAAAAAAATGGGCTCTCGGGTTAATAATATTGTTTTACCAGAAATTGACCCATATGTTTATGAAGAAGAGGCTGTGTCATCAGAATCCGGGAATAAGAGTTCGGAAAACTAGACGTTCCTGGTCATAGTCGCGCCTGGGAGCTGCAGAGTAGTATTAATAGAGAAGATAGAATGAGTACAAGTCCGATTTTAGTTCATGCTTTGATAAATAATAAATTAATGGCGCAAGCCCTGAGTGATAACGGTTGTTTGTGCTCTGGTATCATTGATGATATACTATCGTCTAGATTAAACCTACCGCGCATCAGCATATTCACAAGAAAACTTGAGACTGCTGAAAACTTATCTAAGAATAAGCCAGTTGTAGACTCAATTACATATCTCTCACCCGACTTTGACGGATTTTTCAAAGAAAAATTGTGGCCTTACATCGTACCTTCCAGCACTCACAAGATGATCCTTGGAAAGAAGTGGCTCGAAGATCAATATATAATATTTTACTCAAAGGACCAAATGCTGAAATTAAGAAAACATAATATGACTACATGTTGTGTTCGGCGTTGGCGACAGGATTTGAGAAATTTTACACGTCCACGGTGTGCCTCTGCTGAAACTTTAGCGTCATGGAGTAATGAAGTTCCAATATGTAAAGTTAATATCGAAGATATTAGCAAGGCTCTTCATGGTAAGCCTAGCCTTTCGGTCGAGGAAGCACGAAATCGACTGCTAGAGCAAGTAAAAAGCTTTGCTAATTTATTTGCGGATGATAATGGGGTAAATGAGTTACCCCAATCTAGAGGCCATCTTGATCACGCATTTAATTTATGTCAAGAAAACGGTAAAACTTTAACTTTACGGTGGGGACTACTTTATAATATGTCCCGGGAAGAACTTTTGGTATTAAGAAAGACTTTGATAGATCTTCTAGAGCGAGGTTAGATACATCCTAGTAGCTCTACTGCGGCGGCCCCGGCGTTATTTTCCAAAAAATTAAATTGAGGACTTCGTTTTTGTGTATATAATCGGAGACTTAATGTTATTACGGTTTCTGATCGCTATCCACTCCCTCTTTTTAAAGAGATTCTATGTCAACTTCCAAAGGCGAGATGGTTCACAAAGCTAGTTGTAAAATTTGCTTTTCATCACTTAAGAATAAGGAAGGGAGATGAGTGGATGACAGCATTTCGTTGCAGGCTTGGGGTATTTTGAAAGGCTAGTTACTTCTTAGGGGTTAGTAAATATACTGGCATTCTTTCAAAGATACATAAATAAGAATTTACGGGAATATTTGGACATGAATGCAACAGTATATATGGATGATGTGCTCATCTAAACTGATAGTCATAGAAATGATCCTTGGGAAATCGTACGGAAAATCCCGAAGAAGCCTGACGAGGCAGATTTATATTCAGATATTGAGAAATGTGACTTTGTAAAGAAGTAAAATACCTAGGATTTATTGTGCAAGCGGGCAAGAGTGTATCGGTTGACCCAGCTAGGGTAAAAGATATTCAGGAATAGAAAATACCTACATCGGCCTCAGGAGTTCGATTTTTCTGAATCATTTTATTGCTCGACTCAGCTTCATAGCCAATAATATTTGTAAGGTATTCTTTGCAAGAAGATAAGTCAATATGCTACCCATCTACATAATAACGTGCGTTTGGAAATCCGTTTTCTCCACTCCTGCGATTGAAGTGGGCACTGAAAAAGAAAACTACGAAAAAGCTTTTCGAGTCGTAATGCCAAAAACTGATTCTATTTTTCTCATTCTAGTAATTTTCCGATGATTAAATTAAATTTATCAATAAAACTATGGAAGAGGTAAGTTGATACTGCTGGTCATTTGTGGTCACGAAAGCAACGATTCTCAACTGTTATGTCTTGTATTGAATTTAGAGTTAGAATTGCCCTTTTAAGAATAATATGTGAATTTAGAGACCATTCAATAGGTTTTAATGACGTATTCAAGAGACTTGTGATGATGTGATGGCAATTTCATGTTAATAGTACTACACACTGAGTGTACTCAATACCTTAATTAAAAATTGAGATTAGATATGGAGATCGTTGAGGATTAAATAAAATTTTCCTAGAAATAAATGCATATAGGATAATATTACAATTACAACTTATCGATCCTTGGTGTAGTCCCTAGTTACTGCTGGGGAAGGGCTGAAAGAGAGTAGGACAGTGACGTAAGGAAATAAGGAGAGGGTGTAAGAATTTAATGTTGCCCTATATCTAGAGAAATATATTTTCAAGGATATTGTTCATATCTTAAATGAAAATGATTTTGATAGGCGGCCTTAAAGTCTAAGAACGTTTGCAACTAAAGTTATACTTTTAGTTTTCAAAATGCATATTTATTATCTACTCTGCTTTTACACCACACTCTTTGGCTTTCCGTACTTAAGCCAATCCTCTTCAAGCCTTTAGCTAGGAAGCAGGAGATCATACCTCAAACAAAAGCTGGCATCAACGTATCATTGCGGAGGTCATACATAGATCAGGGCCTACTCACTAGCATAAGTCGAAACTAGAAATATTTATGGAGGCAGCAGGTTTCGAGGCGTTATCGAGCTATCTGGGAAGAGTGGATTAGATTTTCATAGATAATAGAGATTTCTGGCTGCAAAATGCGGCGCAAGCACGCCGAACGCTCTATAGAAAGCTTTGAGGCAAGGCTTAGCCTGTGTACCTACTTGGCGTTAAATGATGATGATAATAATAATAATGATAATAATAATAGATTAGGGCTTAAATATAGATAATTGCCAGTCTTTATATTACTCAACATTTTTCTGTTACCACTGTGAGATATAATTCAAGTTCGAGGAGCTCATACAGACACCTAGTAGTTTCGAGAACGTTTCTAACAAAATATGTCTCTCATATGAAAGTGCGTGAAGTGAGTAAAGAATATGTTGGCCTCATTATTCTTTTTATTTTAGGAAATTAGGTTAAATAGTCCAAAATATTCCTAAGATCAAAAGATTTTGACCATTTTTAAAATCACACGATGTGTTGTTTCTGTAACTCTAATTTTATCAATGGTTACGTTTAAATCCAATTATGGATATCCTCAAAAGGATATGGCACGGTTGGCAAGCGGAATTAAAAGTTTTAACCGCCAAATTTAGTCATTTCATCTTTATAACATCAGATCTCGTCTATATAGATTAATTTATTAATAATGATGAGTCTGAAGAGGGTATTTTTCTTACCAATCTATTACGAATCTTCTATGGTGATAAAAAGTATTAGACTGACTAATCATTGCTTCAAGCCACTCTATTTGAAGCACAGCTTGTGGCGACTTGACTCTTTTCAAGGAAAATCTTAAGCTGATAGATGCTTAACCTGAGCAGGCAGCTAGCTTGTTTGAATCCTACTCTGGGTTTATATACCTTGAGCTAGAGATTTATGGTAAGCACTAAATTCCGTGAAACCTTATTTCCAGTGGGCTTGGTTCTATGCTGGATTTCAAGCATCAGGACTTGAGGGTATTGTTTCACTCAATATAAAGGGGTTATCGAGCTCGATTTTTCTGAATCATTGCATTGCTCAGTTCAGCTTCATAGCCAATAATATTTGTAAGGTATTCTTTGCTAGAAGATGTGTCAATTTCTATTTCAGTGTAAAGCTTACTTTTGACTTACATAGCTTCATTTGTCAATGCCTCCTTCCTTCGCAATTGTTTTTTTTGTATTTCACCCCACTTGATATCTCGTTTTTGGGGTAGAATACTCTTCACACTGATTTGAAAAGTCCCAGTTACTGGCCTATGATCTGAGACACGAACTTCGTGGCGTCGATAATCGAGTTGCTTAATAAAGCTCCCACCACGGTAAAGTATGCGATCACACCACGCCGGGGACCGTTTTTTATCACTTGTATCATAAGTATCTGTTCCTACATCATACTTATATGTAGGAGCAAATGTTATTGGTAATTCTTGAAATGCACGGAGTTTGAACCATGGGTTTTTCTTTTTCGAAGCTAACAGTTGATCTCTTTCCAAGAGTTTTTTAATATTCTTCGACTTCACAGCATTAATTACGGTTTCTCTGCTCATTGTATCAATTCGGTAGTTAAGATCACCGTTTACGATGCAAATTTCATGGTCAAGGATCATCGTTCCATCACCACCACCAATAAAGCTATCAAGACGGATATTATGATCATTTTCTGGTGGTAAAATAGAGGCTTCAAGTATTGCAGTAATATCAGCATTACGATCCCTGGTTCCACCCTGACCCGCAGCAAGATGGCAGTTAACAAAACACATTGATGTGTCATCAACCACAAATCTAACCACAATTGCTCCCTAAATAGTTTCAATATAGAGCTGAGGTATAACATGATATTCTTACCTTATTTCCATGTAAGCCACCTAGTCCTCTTTTAACCTGAGCAGAGGTTAAAGACCTAATTCTATCGATTAGCGGGGCTCTGACGAATACACATGTAAAAAGTCCAACGAGACTAGTAGTATGGAGCAGATGATATAATTCATCTCTAGGCATGTAGTCATCTAAGCAGCGAGTCAGGAAATCTCGCCAGTCACGATATTGATGACTCATATGCTCATGAACTGAAGAGTACTTTTTCTTTGATTTGAAAAAGCTCTTAGTGACAACTTTTTTATCCTCTAGGTCAACTAGCTCTTGGAAGCCAAACACAAGGATATCGGGACATCCACTGCTAAGAATCAGATTTCGAAAAAAAATAGAGTCATCATCATGCTGTTGTAAGCTAAATGGTGTTGATGCGCCAGCATTCCATGTCATAATTAGAGCGGTAATATCTTTTGATTCACAGAAATTGGCCTTTTGTAAATGCATTTCGTTTTCTATGTAATCATTAGCTTCAAAATTTTGAATGAGATTCACCTACCGATATAATCATCTTCTAATAGGCCATCCCATATCCGAAGCATGTTGTCCTGCCCAAGTGTAACAACCTGTGCACGGTTGAGCGACCAACAACTGCTTGGGTCGGAGATTAACTTAATGATAGGACCATGGTGAGCAGACCAGTCTTTTTTAACAACCCAAGGTGATGCTTCAACATCATAAATAAATACCACGCCCGTGCTGAAGCCAGCCCAAAGATTTCCAGCAGAGCTTGCGAGAGCCGTGATTTTGTAGACACTAATACTGATAACACTCAAACAAGTATAATCTGTTTTTGAGTAAACACTAACTTTCCCATCGGCGTGTCCAAAAAAGAGCTTTTCGGGTTGGGCGCTATTTGTAGTTCCTGATGTAATATCACCAGTATCTGGCTGGCTTAGTGGGTTTGGTAAGACTTCAAATGGGATTGAGGCATCAACTGTTGGCATAAATACTCGTATATTATTGCCCGTAGCAAGCCATAATTCATCACCAACGACCATAGAGAAAGTTTGCCCCTTAGGGAGTCGAAAGCTTTGGGCGTAATTTTTTAAGCTAAGGGAGCCTTGCGAATCAGCAGCCCACAAGTGAAGTATTCCGCTGTTGTCTAGAGTCCACATATCACGGCGATGTCGATACATTCTAATAACTTCTCGACGGGCGTGTGCATTGACTTTGGTCTCAACTAAAGTTTTAGATATAATATCAACTTCTTGAATATCGCCAATATTATTTCCAAGCCATATTTGATGTCCTTCGTTGTTCAAGTCGGTCGCTGGCTTAAACGCAATGGATGTTATTTTAACCCCTTCAGTATGCGCAAAGCTTGCAAAAATCTCACCGTCATTTAAGTTCCACACTCTAGTGAGATGGCCAGACGTACAGACATACTCGCCACATATATCCATTATTCTTGTCTCATATTTTGTCGATATATCTCGAGCTCCTTTTTTGAGATAAGGTGGCCTTCGATTAGAAAGAGATGGATCAGGAAACTGTTCTTGAGTAATCTTTAATAACTCCTTCGAGAGAATTTTACTGTTAGATAGTTTATTTGGTGCTGATTTTGTGATATTATAAGAACTTACCGGAAGCTTATCTAAATTTTGGACCGCAGCAATTGAATTTTGATCTGAGCGCTGAGCAAGATGCGGCTGTGTTACCAATGAGGGGGAGCTTTTCGGCTTTATCTCTAAGCTAGTAGTCATAGGCCTAGGGTTCAGGGAGTAGTGTTTGGTAGACCGCATGTTCATGGAATCTGCGTGCATAGAAGATCTAACAGGTAAAGCAGGCTTCTGATTTCCTGATAGTTGAGGCAAGATTTGGTCTTGATGAAACCTATTTCCGTTCTCATTTTCATTTTCATTTGCCTTGAAGCAGTTTCTATATTCAATAGTTTTTGTTTCACTGTTTGACTCCGAAAACTCTTGAAATTGGAATCTTAATGAACTAGGCGATGGGAACTCATTAGCAGGACCACTAGCACTTGGAGGAGTAATAAAAGGAGAGATTCTGTTGTCACTCAATCCAGGAGAGCCTGGCTCCAGATTAGACTTTTGTGTGCGTATGGCCAAAGAAACCGGTTTGCTAGTAATCTTCGGTCTTTCTGGACGAATAACAGGCGTACGCCGAAGCTCACTGAATCTTCTGGGTGGCGGAGGTGATGGGGGATGTGAGGTTCCAGATCTACTAGGTTTACTATGCTCTGGAGGTATTTTAGGCCTTGTTATACTTCTAATAGTCTGATCAGACGACAATACTGGTTCGGAGATCGCAGAAATTTTCGACGGTGTTTCTTGTAATTTCAAACTGAGCATATTACTCAAAGGAGATGATAAACAAGGTGTCTTATTTACGGCAGGAGACGGGCTTGGCAAAGATCTTAATGAAATAGTTGTAGGAGATATCGGGAGATTCTCTGTAGTACTAGGAGAGTAATTTGATTCTTCATTGCCTTGATTTGTAATCCTCGTATTTTTTGAATGGAGTAAATATTTTTCCTCAATATTCTGACTTGATGGTCGACTTGGGGTAGATATATTTAATCCTATAGATTTGATATGCGTGCCAATAGATATTGGTCCAGAATATGGAGATACAGGAGTCTGTACCCTGTTATTCGTATTGACACTCGACATTTGCTCGAAGTGGGATCGCAATGATGAGACAGGTTTCTAAATTCAAGATCAATGTGAGTTATTTAATTAGACAGCGAATTCCTACGATAGAAGAGCCATCTAAGCTGTCTTCCCCAGATTCTCCCATCATGAGTAGGCCCAGAAAACTCGTAGGGAGCTGTTCATTAGTTTAACAAGATTTAACAAATTTGTGTGATACTAAGATTCAAAAATGTAAGTCAACGAATTATGATCCGCTTGATCAGATACTATTGGTTGTTATGCCAGCTCTAATTGTTCGAAATGATCAGATCTCTGTGAGGAAGCCTTCATCGACTCATTTCTTCAAAATCATGGTTACAAGTCTGATATAGATGTTGACATATATTAGTAGATCTTAGTTTAGAGGTTTGCTTTCGTAATGAATTACAATATGTGTTCAACATTTTTTTTTTTTTTTTTTTTTTAAATTCAAATAACGTGTATGCAGCCTCTAGGCTATGACACAGTGACAGTGTTTATTTACATTTTAGATGATTCAACTTTTTCATTAGATACACTCATGCCTCAGATTCCATTTGTAGATGCCACTATGAAGTACAATCACTTTTTCTTCGCCATTGGTCAACCCTCAACCGTTAACATCCATCCAAGGAAACTACAAACCCTGGATTATCCAGACATGCCTCCACCATCCTGTAAATATCCACCGCGCGAAATGTGGTTAGGTCTGTTGGATTCGAACCAACCATCTCCCGTCTCAAGTGGGGTAGGTGCCCAGGCTACCCAGACTCTACTTAGGAGAAGGGCCCGGATGGCATACCACACTACCATCCGACCCNCACCGCGCGAAATGTGGTTAGGTCTGTTGGATTCGAACCAACCATCTCCCGTCTCAAGTGGGGTAGGTGCCCAGGCTACCCAGACTCTACTTAGGAGAAGGGCCCGGATGGCACACCACATTACCATCCGACCGTGTTCAACATTATGACAATTGGTATTCGAGATCTGCGATCGGTCGTTTGTTAACAGGGGCAGCGACATATTCCGGCCAGGCGGGCCCGCAACTCGTCTCTTCACTTTAAGCCATTTATTAACTACCTGCACAGGTTATCTAAGTAACAAATTTACTATCTTGCACGTAAAAATGAACACTGTATGTAGCAATTTTAAATTTTTATGATTATGCCAGTTCTTACTGATAATATCAAGGTTAAATCATTCTGGTATGCCTAATAGATTTAATATCTAGATTACTTAAAATGACAAAGTAAATACAGGGTTGGCTGGGGTGCTTTATGTGTTGGTAACTTTTTTCGATGTCAAGAGAAATACATATTGCCCTTGCTGACAACTAATAGCTGGGGGGGGTGCCTATTATTTTGCTAAAAAATCGATTAATGCAGATAAAATGGCACGGTTTGAAGCTGAGCAGAAGCGTAAACGATTCCAGAACTCTCTTAACCACTCTTCCGGGGAGACTGCTTCTGAGTTCAAAGATCCTAAGCAGAAGAACAGAAATGATTCTTCTGCAGCAAATTTTAATCATAATGCAGAAATTGAAAAAGAAGAAGAAGAAAAAAATAAATACGAACCGGTGCGACCATTTCGCTCCTTAAAGGGTGACAGATTCAGTTAAAAATATTATTTAACAACAATCAATCTATAGAACTAGGAAATAAAGCATTGGATCAATGTTTTAAAGCACGACCTGAGAAACTTGTATGTTATGAACTCCCGGTCTTATCTGGCTGTGAATCAAAACTCCATATTATTCATACAAGATTTATTTGTTCAAAGGTCTTGTGGAAAATAGTTCCTATGAAAATTTAGAAGCCTCAAAGTACTTTGCTATATTATTTGCACTTAGAAATTAATATTATTTCTTTCTCATATCGAATCAGAGGAAATGGAATGGGAAAATGCGCCGATTCACAATAATTATAGAGAATGTTTAACGTAATTAAATGACACTTGAGCTTGTGTAGACAATCAGTTGGAAGCAAAAGCTTCTCAGTAATAAATTCATATTTAATATACACATTAAATTTACAGTGAAAACATCTTCTATACTACAATAAAGTTTTAAATACTCTGCTCAGTAGATAGGGCTAGTAAAAATTCAGATTTCAACGTCATTAGACTTTCATCGCCATATCATCATAAATTTCTATCCAATTTCTACTCCGATAATTCTAACATATACCTTGTGATTGACAGAAATCATCTCACAATTGGCTAACAGAAGCCTGTAAATTTTCGTCATTACGATAATTGTGTGGTGTGGTTGTGTTAAAATACATATTGTGTCGTAAACCAATATAATTTGACCTGAAGAAATTTTTCCTAGCGGAATTAGACAAGTACTAAATTTACATAGAAAATAATTGCTGTGAAAGTAAGTATTGATACCTTCTCACACAGATTAATGATCAAATACTTGCACGATTTGATCAATTTTCCTGATTGCGAGAAATGTATGCTCAAAGCAGAGCTTTCAAGGCAGCTTGCCTACTCACAATAAACAGTATTTAGCGTAGGCGTTCGACGACTCGGTAGCTGCACGCGGCATTTCCCACCAGCTTTCAGCTTTCATTTAAGGGTTGAATTTACTAAAACTGGGTCATAATATTTCCTAATTCCAGCTGGGCCTTTTCCCCTGCCCCAGAAGAACTATACTTCCTTTATCTGATGAAAAAAATTAGTTGGAAATTATAAATGTAGAGAGACGGGATGTATGGTATGAAATGCAACAATTGCAGTTAGAGAAGCCCTCGAAGCATCAAATATGAATTTTTCACCAGTGGGTGCCATCCCCATTAGTGATAAAGTTATGATTGGTAGATCACTGTTATTTCCAGCTCACAGTCCATTCAGTCTTCTACTAGTTAGACTTTGGTCAGCTTCTCAAATATCGACTAGCGATTGTTATATGATAGGGCTTTGCGTACGTATATTTTTCAATTTAAAAGCTATATATGATACCAACTTACAAACCATCTCCTGCCGAGACATTCTACCGGCTTCACACAGAGTGGCTACTTAGAAGTAAGTGCTATTTGAAGATAGGCTGTGAAGAAGAACAAAAATATTCACTCGCCGAGTAAAGCTACAACTGAAACTTATTAGTGTATGTAAAAATCTGTCTCCTCTCTTAAACCTGTTCGATCGATTCGAGCTTATTTGGTGAATCCTAAGTGTACGGAAATCCAGATGGAACTACACCAGAAATTCTTCTAGGACATGTCCGTGAATTATGACCACTAATATTGCAGAGATGACATCAACATATTCTTTATAATGGTCGAGATTATTTAGATTGCTGCTGTGGTTGTTTAATATTATATTCTTCGACATATTCATTCGGCATTCAGTGCTGTTAAATCCAACCCATAGCTTTTTAATTTGAAACTACTGGTTTTTTCTCGTGACTTTGAAGTATTGCCAATACCCATAATGTGATAACAATAGTGCATATGATCGCTAAACCCACCGAAATTAGGCTTTAAATGTACATGCACTGGATTTGTCGTAAGATAGGTTAGCAAAAGGCAAATGTCATAGTGTTACTGTTTTAACGTATCTTAGCTTAGGTATTTTCCTCAGCGAGTCACCAACAGGGAACATGCGAGTATCCCGGCAGAGGCTTTTATCATATCCCTGAATGTTAGAAAAACTATAAGTGAAAAAATATTGGCATTATATTGATGTAATATATTGCCAATACATAAGTGTTATTTATTGACAATATGTTGGGAAACGGCTTTGCAGGCATTGCAGGTATTGCAAGTAATTGGATTGTAGTATATGTATATATATAGTTGTTGATTGTTACTCTGTTTTCCCTTTCCTTATATAGTTGAATCACATTGAATTATCTACAACCAGCTTGGTTACTGTCACACATAGTAAGAGGCGGGCACGGTAGGCCAGAACTCAAGCTTGAAAACTCAAATAAATTTAAAGATCTATTTTTAATCAGAATTCTAGTTTAATTGCTTGCTCGAACGTGGATACAGGCTGACATCTCGGGACCTTACTACTGTTTATACATAATCACGTGACATGTCTTATTATTGGATAATCTTAAAATGTGTACATCTTGCTGCGGATAGTGATTTGTGCGTTGATAATACTTCACTTACGGCCAGCTAGGTCTTAAAATTATATGGTTGTAATACTGTAATAGTCCAAAATTAAAATGATTGATCAATTTTATAAAGGGAATCATTAAAAATCCCTCACCTCGGGCTGAAGTGGGTCTCCACTGCTTAAGCGAGGCTTTCATTGGCTCTCCTTACGAAATTCAGAAAACCGTTCGAACTAGCTTGATACGTTGGTATCTATGTAAATAGCTGCTGTTGTTTACTTTTGTTGTGATGGTCGAGCTAGATTTGATATGCCAAGCTATGTCACGTGAAGATAGCGTAGCTCGGATCATGAGTATTACCTCAAATGCTCGGAAGTGTAGTTAGATAATTTAAGTGATTGAAC
This sequence comes from Oidium heveae, assembly GCA_003957845.1. NCBI lineage: Eukaryota > Fungi > Ascomycota > Leotiomycetes > Helotiales > Erysiphaceae > Oidium > Oidium heveae. The sequence continues at coordinate 66,090 of QVIK01000210.1, forward strand.
TATAGATACATAAAATATATATTGTATTGTTGTTACGATTATGAGTTAAGAAATAGTGCAATGGTACTAACGTAAAGTAGGACGTAAGGGATGAGAATGTATTTTAATATATATATATATATATATATATATATATATAATTAATAAGAAAGAAATAGTTCAATGGTGATATCTTCTGATAGGGGTGCTTGATGTTCAGTAGCGACATCTTCTAGTGGGTGTGGTTGATGCTCCCCCTCAACCTGTGGAGTAGGTTGACTTATCGCGGTTAGTGGTATGTTTGCCTGATAGTTTAGATATGGAAAGTTTAAGGTGGAGTTCCGATAATCGGAGGATTGATATTGACTCTGATGTTCGGACTTTTCGCAAAACATGACAATTGTACATCCAAAATATAACAACTTTCCCACTCTAGATAGGTTTGAATCCCATAAATTGTAGCTTTGTCTCTCTGTCCTGCTGCATCGTGACAACATCTATATAGCATCAATGTGGATACGACTGTAGTTCGCAAAACAATCTTCCCGTTACACCGTCCATTGACCTTACACTCATTCTACTCAACACTGATCCTCACTCAGCATATCTCTCGCACCCCCTCAACAGCTTTCTTACAACACCTTGGATGAAGCAAAGACTGCCATCGACATCCATGCACGTGCGCAAGGTTATACTGTTCGCGTTCTGCCTACTATGAGAATTGGAAATTGAAAAGACGGCATAATCAAAGGTCAGAAACTAAAATGTTCTTTATCGTCTATATGAATGACGTTAGGAAGAACATTATCGTTATTACCATGGTTTAAGTTCTGCTGGGTAGGAACTTCATCGATGTTGTATTTCTCAGGATCTATTGCGGCAAACCGTCTTTACCACACCTCACGGTGTATAATTATGATGTGGTAAGAGGTAAAATGTGGTGGATCGCAATATTGGCAAAGCGTGGTCTTGATTGTAGCAGATACGTTAGAGAACAAAGGCATCATTGAACTCAGTTGGATTAACTCGAGAGGAACAAATTAACTTTGAAAGACCGTGAGTAATAAGGGAACTTTAAGTAGGCGGTGATGACTAATTTGAGGATTTAGTGTGGGTAGGGATTGTGGTGAAATGGATTGTGACCGGGCGATATTCTATGCAAGGGATGATAAGTAACATCCCTTAGTCGTTTTGTTCAAAGGACTCATTTTTCCTAAGGCTTATAATGCATCTATTACAAAAAATATGCTGATATGTTAACAATTTTATATTCGGCGGACTTAGATCACCCTGTGGGCCACAAAAGTACAACCTTGATTGGACGAGGCATATTTGAAATGACGAGAAGCTCTAGTAACTAACTACTTAATTGGGACTAGTGTGCTCGAGTATTCCGACTTCTTTTGTGACCGCAGTGAAGCGAACATTTTGTTATTTTCCGACGACCAACAATTGTTCCAAAATTATCTCTGATGTTATCTTTTGTGCCGTAAAGTGATTCAAAAATATCTAAGGCTGCCGTGTCATCCAAATAACATCGATGTTCCCAAGTGGGCTCCACAAAGCGTTTCCATTAAACGAGTAATAAACGTTTATAACCTGTACCCACCTCTTTATTCTCTGCATGGAGTATTTTTTTCTACATATTGTTCTTCTGTGTTGTCAGTATCATGTACAACACTATCTGAAACATCTGGTGTGATTAACAGCGGTTGTAAATCATCAACAATTTGAGACGGAAGAGTATCTGTAGCAGCTCTTTTAATAAATCGACATGAAATGTAGGCCAAATCCCAGATGATATGTTTTATTGAACTGTATGGGAGTCATTAACTTTTATGACTTGATACTTTGCGTGAGTCCACGGAAGCTTTTTTGATAGTTGTGGTGTTTAGACGTGCTTTAAATTTAGCCATACACGGTCTCCCACTTTAAATACCTCTGACTCTTTTGTTTTTTTGTTCGCAGACTCTTCCATTTTTACTTGTGCCGAAGCCATAGCTGCTTGGGCAAGTTCTTAAGCTTTACGTATTCTGTTAACAAAGTTTTGAGCTCTTTTTCCTGGTTCTGATGGTTTACAAAGAGGCTCCACGTATTGGCGAACTGCTTTTGAAATACCCAGCCAAAAATGATTTCTGATTTAAATTGCCAAAGTACTATCTCGTCCAGGATGGCCTGTCACGTTAGATTCATGAATTTGTTGTATTAACAGCGTTCTGGGTGGCTCAAAGTTCGGAATATACATGTCACGGTTCGTTCCTTAGTTCGAGTAATTTAATATTATCATTAGGTGGGGCCAGAGGAGCCTAGTATATTTGTAGTTAGCGTTGTTTTAGTTGTCGTATAACTATCCGGGGAATCGCAATTTTGGAAGTTCGTACAAAGTTTTGTTAAATAACTTCAATACATAGTCACCTAATACATAATATTTATCTGGACTCGTGATATTACAATATCTTGTAGGATACCCCCCGTGACAATACACTCTATTTCTAAGTCTTAAAGCCCCTCTGACATTAAAGCTACGCTCTGCTATTGAAATTTTGATTGTATTTAGTGATGGGGGTAAACTTCTATCACCTTTTGATAAAGAATCGTAAAGAATTTGAATATCGTTGTCGGTTTTCACTCCCAGGTCCCATAACTTTTGAGAATTTTCATTTTCAAATAAACTTGACCCATCTAGAGTTCTTTTGCTAGCTCTGAGCTAGCAGGTATGTTCCCTGAAGCGAGAAATGTCCCCACCCAGACCCGCCAATGATTTCTACTGTGACCACAGGTTATCGCTAAAGCCAACACCTGCTAGATGACTGGAACAAGGTAGACCCCAGTAAAAACAGGTGGACTATTTTCCTCACAGTGACATAGTATCTTATCAGGCTTCGAAGAAAATTACGTTCATTGTATCCCTGTATAAATCTCGGCTGTACATTTTTAAATAACACATTCCAGCATTTACTTTGGTTACTATATCTAAGTGGCGTCATTCTTCCTTAAGTATACAACACTTTTAGGATACTTAATTTTTAAAAACCATGATATCCAATAATCCCAAAAGTATGCATAGTATTGTACTAGATACTGGGCCGATAATAAAGAATGATCCATCTATCTCAACCCTCTTGAGTCAAGCCGAAGCTCTCTACACTGTACCATCAGTATTAGAAGAAATTCGAGATGCTACTACAAGAATGCGGCTAGAGAGTACATTTATTCCATTCCTTAAAGTACGCTCTCCTCAGCAATCCAGTGTCAAAGTGATACGAGACTTTGCTCGAAAAACGGGAGATCTTGAGGTACTTAGCAGAACTGATATCCATCTCATGGCTCTCGCTTACGAGTTAGAATGTGAGCGAAATCATGGTGATTGGCGCTTAAGAAGTTCGCCAGGTCAAAAGAGGTTGAATGGAGCTCCACCTGTTTCTCTTAATGAAAGAGACTCTGTGATCGCAGCGTTAAGGTCAGATTCTGGACAGGAAAATTCTTTTCAAGAAGTAAACATTCAGGAAGAAAAAAATATATGTGAAACAAATAATCCTGATGATGAAAGGAACATTTCGTTGGCCACTGATGTGCAAGCGGCCTTAAAAAGTCTAGATTTATCAGAGAAAGAATGTCAACTATCTCAAAATGATGAAATTAGAAATTTAGACAAAAAAGAATTATTGACAGTTTCAAGTTTCGAACCATTAATTGGGGAAGTTTCTAGCACTGAAGATGAATCTTCTGATGATGAGGGTTGGATAAAACCTTCAAACTTAAAAAGATATCAAGAAAATGACAGAGGTGTTGCAACTACTCCCCAGGATAAGGTTAGAGTGATACAAGTTGCCCTGATCACAAATGATTTTGCTATGCAGAACGTATTACTTCGTATGAACATCAATATTCTCTCATCGAATCTGCAAAGAATATCTAATATACGGACTTGGGTCTTGCGCTGTCACGCTTGCTTCAAGATTACTAAAAACATGGAAAGGCAGTTTTGTGAAAGCTGCGGGAAGCCTACCCTCTTGCGTGTAGCGTGCTCAACCGGTACAGACGGAAACCTTAAGCTGCATTTAAAAAAAAACAAGCAGTGGAACACAAGAGGTAATGTATATAGTATTCCTAAGCCACGAAGTGGGACTTCAAGCGGAAAATTGATGGCTGAAGGTAAAAAGGGTGAATGGGGGTCTAAATTAATATTTGCAGAGGATCAAAAAGAATACGTTAATGCTCTAGGCAAAGAACGACGGGCAAAAAAGCGGGATATATTAGATGATGATTTTTCGCCCGGTCTCTTGTCAGGAATCCGGGGAGAAAGCGGAAAACGAGGCAATAGACCAAATATTGGTGCAGGAAGAAATATAAATTCAAGAAAGAGAAAATAACTTATGTAGGTCCGATAGTAGAATTCTGTGATTCTTTCATATTGATTGAAAACAAATTTTATAATCTTCTAGATGAGCATTTAAGTATTTCAACCCAACATTCTTATAAAAAGAGAACGAAATTACTAGCCGATTTGAAGTACTGGTGATACATCATTATCTAGATTAAAGTAGATCCTTTTCATCTCAAAACTCTTGTCAAAAAATCCTGGTTTTAGCCGTTTCGATGGCTAATTCTCTTTTATTCTAGCTGCTGCATACTTCAATGATTGAGTTACTGGCCTAAACGTTGAAGATCTCCTAATCAGAAACGTTAGCTGATCCATTTTTCATTTTGATTTGGCGGATTTGAATAAATATTCATTTCAAGGAAAAACCATATGAGAACTTACTTTGCTGAGTTATGAGTAGTCCGTATCTTTTCTTTAACGTAACTCGATGTCTCGAATACTTGTCGTCGGGTGAGAAACGAGCTGGATGAGCACTTTTACTCACTTCACCGGAGACGACTTTTTTCAAAGTGTAGATACGTTTACCGTTATTGTCAACTGTATACATGAGGTGCATGATGAGAAAATGCTTTGAGAGATAAAGAATCCCGTTTCTAGAAAGCTGAACGCGTAACCTGCCCTCAAGGACAAAATGACAATATGTTAGAGATAAAATTCTCCAATGCGGTGAAATTTTTCCTCACTAACTCTTGGCGTCCGATCTTGGTACTAATGCGGATACCCCCCGGATACCTCATAAATCCGAGCTTAGTCAGCTCAGAAAGATGGGTAGCTTTACATTTTATTTATTTATTTATTTATCTAGTTTTAGGTCCTAGGCCGAAGCCCTACATTTAACTAAATCCAGGACCGGTAGAGCCGGCAGGGGTCATGCTCGGAAGCATGCCTTACTCGTTCATACCATTTAACATACCTCAAGTGGATGTTATCAATCTAAATTAAGAAGAAAAAATAAAAGAAAATAAAAGAAATATTGTATAAAGGAAATGNTAGCATGCCTTACTCATTCATACCATTTAACATACCTCAAGTGGATGTTATCAATCTAAATTAAGAAGAAAAAATAAAAGAAAATAAAAGAAATATTGTATAAAGGA